>NW_006494856.1:483202-511043 GCF_000471905.2 Amborella trichopoda
ATTACAAAAAATTCGATCATGGATTACAAAAAATTCTATCATGGGTTAACAAAAAAAAAAAAAAAATACGATCATGGATTAAAAAAAAAAAAACAATTTGATCATGGATTACAAAAAAATCGATCAAATATTACAAAAAATCTATCATGGATTACAAAAAAAAAAAAAAAAAGAAAAAACAAATTATGTTCTTCCGTACGAGACTCGCCGATTCCGTACAGTGAATCGGCGAGTCACTGTGCAGAATCGTCCGGTTCTCTCTATAACCGGACGATTCCCATTTTTTTCACCGATTCGATTCGTCCATGGCGATTCCCGAGTCGAACAGGGCGAGTCCGCGTTCGACTCGGCGTTTTTTTAAACACTGGTGTGAACGATTCCGATCTGAATCAAGCGATTGTGATTCATATCTATTGATTCCGATTCGAATCACCAAATTTTTAAACCTTGGTCGGAACAATATAATGTTCATGCCTTATATAAACACTTCCCATAAAAATTTCGGAATATTATAGATACTACCCTTGACCCTACTTTCTAGGTATATATGTCCCAAACTGGCATCATTTTAAACTATGTGCTGATCCGGCACAGAATGTGACAAACAGGCTTCATTTTAAACAATGTGTCAGTTAGACACACGTTATGCCTGACCGGCTTTATTTTGAACAATGTGTTAGTACGACACAATAACCACACAACCAACCCCAAATATGTTTATTTTTGCAACCAACCCTCAAATCAAAAAGTGAATAATCTCCATTTCTCCAGCTTAGTATTCATATGTTGTATTTTTCTTGTCACATTAATTAACAAGTGCACCATTTTTTTTACTGGTTTACCAAACTTCTAGTTTTTTTATGGCTTGATAACATTCTATACAAATAGATTGTGTTTCTTGCATCATGGTTGTATTACACTTCTATCAATTGTTTTGAATATCTAATGCCTCATGATTATGGGGATTGGCAGTTGTTTGCCATTTGTTTTTGTATTTTTGTTTAACTAATCCGTGTCACATCCTTATTTGAGAAACTGCCCGTTTGGATGACAGTTCACTTCATCCATCAACTTTTTCAATTCTTTTTAAAAAATTATTGCTGAGTTATTGCAAAGGTTTTCTACATTATTTTGCAAGTTGTGGCAACACTCTATTATAAATATTAGCTTCCAATGAAATGGACATTTGGAACCCGGATAGAAAGGAGAAGAGTCCCATGGCTGTGTATTTAAAAACTAGTACATGATTTTGCTGACATCTGGAACCCTGCTTGCTAGCTCTATTTCTCTTGCATTTTATGTCATATTTCCAATTGGAATTTTTCATGCATGGATCAATGCTTATTGATGAAGTTTATTGCATTAATCAACAATCGATAATTTTGAATGGTGTTGGCAATATTGAATGGTTAGCTTTCAAACTTTTAAATATTTATTTCTTAAATAAATGATATATGTTTACTCTTGAGGGCAGCTTGTGCATTGAGTAAAGTTTTGATATTAAGAAAATCAATTTTCTTCAATATTTATGTAAATATTGGTATTCCTTGAATCTATTTTCATGTTTGGTAATATGTTAGATGAATGAAAGGAGCCTTATTTAATTACAAAATGTCTTTAAAAACTGCATTTCACACATCATATCAATGAAATACACAATGAACAATATTACGGTAGGGGTGATTCCCAAGGACACCGCACTCAGAGTTATCAAATGCTCATAATATACATTTCTCTTACGTGCTCTGCATTTTCTTAAATGATGCCGATCTTGCACAACGTGTGCTGGACTAGCATCATGTTAAATTATGTGGCAGTCCAACACACATTATGCCGGATGGACTTCATTTAAAAAAATCGAAGCTAGTCCGGTAAAAATGTGTCGGACCGGTACATTGTTTAAAATAAAGATGGTATGATACAATGTTGTGTCGAACCGGCGAATTGTTTAAAATAAAGTTGGCAAGGCACACATTGTGCTAATCTAATTTGATTTCATCTTGATAAAAAGTATTATATTGGGGGTATTTTTGTCCTAAAAGATGTTAACTTTTGAACTTTGGGGAGGTAGAAACAATAAATAGTGGGATTAAGGATGTAATTTACAAAATGACAATCAAATTAGAGCCTACCTTCAAATAATATCGAGAAATGTGGATTCAATATTGGAAATCTTTGTGATAGCCTTAAAATATATTTTCATCTTTCTTTATAAAGTTTAACGCTTCAAAAATAGTGTAGATCAACAGATCTATGACAACTTGAAAATATTGAAAATAGACGGTCAAAAAATGCATTACAAAATATACTATTTTCAAAACTTGAAATCCATTTTTTTTCTCATGTCCATGCATCTTGATGATCAATTTGAAGATATTTGGGCATCAAAACAACCTCTTCTAGTGAAATTTTTGAGGTAGGCTCAAATTTGATTGTTTACAGCCTCGGTTATATATATAAACTTTACCATTTATAAAAATTTGTTGTTGGGGAAGGCGTGGGGCAGAAAGTGGCATCAATGTGGTATTTATAATTTTTTCTAGAAATTAAAAAATACAGTTCCTACTCATATATAGAAAGAGTAATGATCCTATAGGACCCTCTCCCATCCATGTGTGTAGGACTACAAAGGATCACCATTAAAATTGGCACGGATCTCTAAAAAAGTTATCGTGATCATTTGGGTTCCTACACACATGGGTGGGGAGGGTCCTATGGGATCATTTATCATATAGACATACAACACCTCTTAATAATTTATTTTTAAAATAGATAATGGCCCTATTTTCTAAAGAATATATAATGAAAAATGTTTCGATAAGACTGCAATTCTATCAAAATAAGTAAAGCCGCATCTCATAACTCAACAAAAATTGCAGTTATAGAGTTGAAAAACCTTCAAATCGATCATCTGGGCTTGACGATTATGGTTATGAAAAAAATAGGATTCCAAACCCTAAAAATAGTTATATTATAAAGGGAAAATTACAAAAAACCCCAAGACTACACTTACTATGCAACTTACCCCCAACCCAACTTATTGTCTCACTTTTTCCCCAAAAGTATACTTTCTATGCAAATACCCCTCAACCAAAAAATTTTATTTTTTTTAATGGAAATTCCCTTCCCATACAAAAATAATCAATTTCGCCACTTACAAGGCCTTCACGTGTGGTAATGCCGGAGCGTGCATTGAAACTGCTGGAGCGGGAGTACTTCGAAGCACGATCGAGCAGTTTCAAAGCTCGGTCCAGCAATACATGTTATGGAAGTACTGTTGCTCCGACAGTTTCAACGCATGCTTCGGTAGTACTACATCGCTCTGGCAATACCACATCACTTCGGTAGGTTGAAAGCATAGTCCGAAAACACTCCGACAGTTACCAAGAGCGTTTCGGTAGAAAAGGTTCTGTCAGTCATGCCGCTCCGGCAGTTTCAAAGTGCGGTCCAGCAATACATGTTCTGGAAGTACTACCGCTCTAGCAGTTTCAATGCATGCTCCAGTAGTTTGAAAGCTCGGCCCAGCAGTGGTTGCTCCGGCAGTTGCGAAGAGCACTCTAACAGATAAGGTTCTGTTAGTCACAATGCTCCGGTAGTTTCAAAGCGCGGTCCGGCAGTACATGTTCTCGAAATATCGCTACTCCAGCAGTTTCAATGCAAGCTCTGACAGTACCACATGTGAAGGCCTTGTAAGTGGCGAAATTGATTATTTTTGTACGGGAAAGGTATTTCCATAAAAAAAAAAAGGAACTTTTTTGGTTGAGGGGTATTTGAATAGAAAGTGTACTTTTGGGAAAAAAGTAAGAGAATAAGTTGGGTTGGGGGTAAGTTGCATAGTAAATGTAGTATTGGGTTTTTTTTTGTAATTTTTCCTATTATAAATTATAATACATTACCTTGGTTGTCCATGTGAAAAATAAGTGTTCATGGATCTGCAAGATCTCGAACATTTTTTGAACACCAAATTTCATAATCGATGTTTGAAATTAATTTTAAAGCCCTCATAAAATTTTTCCAAAGTGCTTTACGAGGATTCGTGGTAAAGCTTTCATTTCTTTTCATAAAGCATTAACCTTATAGAAATGGGCAAGCTTTCTATGCTCCTCCTACAACATAGAAGTTCTATCCTCCCCCTACCATCCAGCATCCAATTTTGATCAAGAGAGCTACTCACCGTTTGATCTTAGATCTGACGTCTCAAAATATTTTATTTTTAGTTTTTTTATACAAATTGTATGAATATAAAATTTGGTACGTGCCATCTTCTCATTGGGGGCACCTATAAAAAATATTAAAAATAAATTTTCGATAAAATATAACGATCAAAATACGCCTTGAAACTTTTAAAGGTATTTTGGTCATTTTAGTTGATTGAAAATAGTTTTTTTATATTTTTCGCTAGTGTGAGTTTGATAGAGGAATGAACGTCCAAAATTTGTTGTCAAAACAGTTTATAGAAAAAAAATTAAAAATAAAATAATGTAGAAATATGATATTGTGATTGAAGCAATTTTAGCCCTCTATTCAGAATTGACGGTTGGATGAAAGGGAGGATAGAACTTGGAGGAAGTTGAATAAAGGGTAGGATAGAAGTTGTAGGAGAAGCATGGAAATCTTAACGAAAGGGCGAAGTATAAGCTGACATATTGTACTTTACAATAAGAATCAAATAACGTGCATAGCACGTACTCGTGCTAAGTAAAACTTTAAAACTCAGCGGTGTCATATTTCTGGACACAGCGCCAACCGAGAGAGAGAGAGGGTGAGATTCAGAGAGGTCAGTCTAGAGAGAGAGGGGAGAGGCTAGAGAGAGAGAGAGGAGAGAATGGGTTTGCAATGGGTGATTCTCTCGTATGTGGTTGCAGCAGAGGCCGCTGTTGCCCTATTTCTCACATTACCTTCTCCAAGCATCATAAAATCTCGGATCGTGAGCCTTGTCTCCTTGATTTTACAGCCGGCCCTTGGAATAGTGCCTTTTGCTGGTTTCCAGCTCATGGGTTTGTTCTTTTTCACTTCCAAACACTCTCCATGAATGGATTGAATCACATGGAGTGCCTACTTGTTGTTACATTTTTTTATTTTTAGGAATTTTTCTCTGGATTTTTAGCATTCAAATTCTTTTATTTTCCTTTTGTTTTCAACGATGGACGAAAATTTGTTTATTTTTTTTGAAATATGTCTAACCTCGGCGAATTTTTTGTGGAGATATCTATGTTTATTGATGAAAAATGGTTCTATTCGTCTGCCTATAGTCATCGCGGTTGGGATGTAAAGAATTTTACTTACTTCGCATAATTAATTTGTGGTCCTTTTCTTCTTAGCAACTCTCTGATTCCCTGTGTTGTTCTTTTATGGGAATCTAGGGGGGATAAATTCCATTTTTATGTTGATTTCTTTTACTTATTCAGTTTCTTAATTGTTACTTTAGTTTGTTAAAGTGGTTTTATTTGTTCTCATATGGAAAAGTTCTTATTTGTTCTAAAGTTGAAACTTATGGTACTGTTTGGATTCAGATGTGTGTTTATTTAAACCCTCTTATCGCACTCTCTGGATTCAGATGTTGTATTTGTTCTTCAATAATGTACTGGGCTATATGTATCCTTTAGGTTTCAAACCTGCAAAATTTTCTAGAAGCTATAGGTGTAGGAAGGTGGAGTTCGTTCTTCTTGTTCTGACTTCTCTATGTAAAATTTACTTGCTATTCAAATGAATGCAGATATTTACTGGAAGCAAGAGCATCGCTTGATGTGTACGTCTGAAACATGTACGGCAGCTGAAAGGGATCGATACGAAAAATCAGTAAGTTATTACCTGATATCTTCTACTTGTTTCATGATTGCTTTAGGATTGTTATATTTGCAAAGTCTCCCTCCCTCTCTCCCCCCAAACCCTCCCCCGCCCGCCCTTCTACCCCTCTTTCCTCTTTCTATATTTCTTTATCTTTACAAGAATGTTCATCTGCCCCTATAATCGATATACATGCCTGCTTTTTGTTTTGCACACATGTATGTTTGTTTTTTTTTTTGGAGAGAAAGGTTAACTTTGTAATTAAATGGTGAGAATACATTTGGCTAAAACCTTAAGATGGCACTCCCACAAGTTGGGTGCTCAGACAAACAAAAGTAGTAAGAGAAGAAGGAGAAAGAGGGAGAAGTACAAAGTAAAAGAAAAAAAAGAATAAAACGATCTACATCAATAGAAGTGATCGGAGTTCAACTAACTCCCCAAAAGTTCTGTATCCAGGCTTAGCTTACGACCTGCGAGCTTTAAATTGCCTTCATAAGCTGACTGTGTTGGTGCGAGAAAAGCAACCGACGTTCTGACTTGCTTCCTTTGCTTGGAGAGGGAGCAGCTCGAAGAGGTAAAAAGGGATGTTGGTGAGGTTATAACGATGTGGAGGCAAGATAGAGAATACTCGGAGATATTGTGGAGCAAAATGGGGGCTCCGGCTACTGGTGAGAGGCCAGCAGACCTTCCACACCCGGAAATTCTTTGAAATTGTTAGGGGTTGAAATTTTTCCCATTGTCCGATTTCTTTTTACCCCAAAATTACTCGTTCACCTCTGTTCCCTATCTAACTTGATCTTTCCCTAATTTTTCCCATTGCACACATGTATGTTTGTTGACTGTAGTCTATTCTTATCCTCATTGATCTGGATTTGGTTTTGGTTGGCTCTAAGCAAGAAAGCAAAACCATGATAACTAATTTAATCTTTGACATTCAGTTGTTTCATAAACATGCAAATTAAATCAATAGATGGGTCTAACTGGATGAGTAATCGAGCACCTTGCAACCCCAATGATTGCAATGTACACATATTTTAATAGTATAACTTACACTGTCTTTTATTATTATTGTTATTTGGTTTGCAGTACATTATTATATTCCCAATTTTGTCAGTAGTGCAGCACACGTTTTCAGAGCCTATAAGTATATTTGCTAACATTTTTGTGAAAAATGCAATTGGAATAAAGCTTGGAATGAACTTCATTGCTTCTTGATGACCGAAATTACGTGGATAAATCTTTGGAGTTGGATTAAAGATCGGATTATTCTTGAGTAATTCAAATTATGGAGAAATATAGAGAATGGCCATTTGGCTTTTTAGGATAACAGTACTGAAACACTTCCTTTAGCTGGTTGAAGTATTTAAATCATTCCATGATTGCACATTCGCTTTCAGATCTTTCTTTTCCTACACTTTTAATGGATTGCCAATCTCAGCATGGGTATTCTTGCACGTCATAACGAGACAAATTATATTCTATTTGTTTTCTTTTTCTCTAGTCATGGGTGACTTGACTTGATGAAATCTCTATATTTTATAGTGCTTTCATTGTTGCAAATCTTATCCACAAGTTGGTATTGCAACCACAATAATAGACCTGAGAATCTTTGTTGAAACAATCTTACAAACTTCAGTATGGTAATAGGTTGGCCCTAATCCTGATTCTTAAAAGAGGACTACGATCCTAACATTGTGGTGAAGTTTCAGGCCTGGGCTACCTTGATTCTGGCCTTGTTGGACTGGGCCGGTGCTGGTCGGGGCCCTTGGATCGCTGGTCATGCTGAGGTTGGTCTAGACTTGGTCCAGGCCCGAGTCACTTGTGGCCTTACTCAAGCGGGGGGTTTGGGATTGTGGGTGTGGGGTATCTGACTCAGGTAATCTTGTTTGAGGTGCTATAGTTGCTTTTGCAGACTAGGTCCACGAGTCTGGCAAATATTGAATCCGACATGGTAGCCGTGTTTATTCTCTTCTTGGAACTTTCCTTCATAACAAATCTCTCAGGTTACATCCACGACTTTCCTCAACAGGCTCCTGTATGCTATTGTGTCCATGTTCTTCCCTTTATAGTGATTGTTGACTATAGTTCTCATTGATCTAGGGAGTCCTGAGAGAAGTAGTCCAATATAGAAGGTCTTTTGACCATCTGGCAAGTGATGCACACATTATTGGAAGGCGTTACCATTGGAGATCTCTTAATGAGACAAATTTAAGGCTATGAGTTATCGATCTACTATGATTCTCTGCCATGTCCTCCATTGGCTCGTAGAAATGGATCTGAATGGTGGTGAGGAGGCTCTCATCTGAATTTGGTATTTGGTTCCGGAGTGAGTCGGGACTCCTGTCCCATCCTCTTTTACTTCAATGCTTCTCCGGATAATCCGCCTTTTCTCGTCTATCGAATTGATCCCACCATCACCTCAGGGTGCCAATGAATCCCTGAGTTAGCTTATTCAACACTTCAGCTTTCATTTTTCTGCCTGTCATATGAGCATTATTATCTGCAATCATCAGGCTGAGCATCTCTATAATCTGCTCTGAATTTTCCCATCAATGCACCAGAGATGGTTCTATAGTTGAAGTGTTTAACCGTCCTTGGAACATAATGGGGTCTTCATGTCAAATTGGTAGGCATTGGTTGAGCACTTTGAGGCTTTCTTTGAATAGCCTGGATTTTCCGCCCTGGGTAATCTTCTTGGGGATAGCGTTGTCTTTGGTTTTGATTCCGAGTTGTCTGAGGACTAATTGTCTGGCTGTCAACCTCTCATGGCACTTAACTTGCATAGTAGTAGGGAATGGGAGACCAATGGCTACCTCGTACTCTCCTATGGATCTCTGTGCATGACTGCCGCTGGTTTGTTCCTCCACCGTGAGTGGTTTTTGGGAAATCATACTGTTCGCAAACTGCGATACTAGTCCCAACCCAGTTTGAGGAACTTCCTTAGTGTTAGAAAGAGAGCAGTTTAAATCTCCATCGATGATACCAAATTTTCGACTTGCTCTGCTAGATTCTTCCCCAACTTTTGGTCGATAGTGTTTAGCGCAGTATTGGTCTGATTTAGTTGCCGGTGGACCTTGTCTTGTGCTCCTCTTTTCAATCCTTCTGTAGAGGAAACGGGCACTGCTTGTCTCTTATCCTCTTCGTCCAGTGACTCCAGTCTAAATAGTTCAAAATAGGGGAAACGTTGACATCTCCAGCTGATTCCCTGTGGCTGAGTTCCATAGAGGTTTTGCCACCACTGCCATTTTTTTCCCATAAACAAAGTCAGAAAGAGATCTTCTGTCCCTCTTTTTGAGCCTTGATTCAGAGGCCTTGGAGGTGGGTCATCTACTGCTCGTTAATCTCTTGAGCCAACATTCTCTATGGTGTTCACTGAGGTACTCTTCATGCGGTGTTGCTGTAGCCCCAGTGATAACAAGGGCCTCCCATGTCGTAATCTCCTTTGGGTGAGATTCGAAGTCCTTCATACTGCATCTCTTTTCCAGGAAGTAGGGTAGTGCTGAAGAGATATTTGAGTCGAAGTCAATAATGACTCACCTAGCATTATCCCCAGAGATACTTCCCCTCGGTGGTTCTACTGTTTTTGTTGTCTGGTGCTCCAGAGCCCAGGACTTTGGGTTTCCAATTTCAGCTGGTTTGGCTTTTTGAGGGATCATCACCTTTCCCTCTACATCGTCCTCCATGTAAACGCCCTCAAATCTCGCTGGGCTATGATTACTAGTGTGCAGATGGTTACTGCTTGGTAGCATACTTTCTGGGTAAGAGCAACATTGATAGATCCGAACATGAATAGCCTCTAAACCAAGTCCTTTGCCTACATATGATGACTCATGGCTTTAGTATTACAAAGCCCTTCACTCTTTTCTACCTTGATTTGGGCTACACTTCAACAAGAGTGCATTGGCTATGAGTCACACCTAACTCCATCGAAAAGCTGGGTCGCCCCTTATGCTATCAACCAGCTATCCGCAGCCTTTTACTCACCTCTCTACTGTGCAATGGGAGTAGTCTTGCGTAGAGCTTTGATTCTTGCCACACTATGTGCTATTTTTTTTTTTGGTGAGGGAGGGGGAGGGGGGGGGGGGGGGGTGTTGGGGATTCCATAAGGGCGCGTTTGGCAACCGGGAACTGGAATTAGAATTGGAGATTTCCAATTCTGAAATCTAGAAGGCAGAAAATTGAGTCTATGGTAATGGGAAATGCTATGTTTGGTTAACCAGTCTAGAATTAAGGGGATTTCTGAAAACTGTGTTTGGTTTATGCTGAAATTTCGTAAATTATGATATTTGAAAGTCAGCCAACTTCAACCCTTTATTAAAGTTTTTGTTGATGGTATGGTAATGTTTGTTAAATAAATTAGATTTCAAAATCATAGCTCATCTATGATAGGTCTAGCAAATTTACACTCAACGTCCCAAAAAAAAATAAAAAAGATTAATTGGATAAGGTGAGAGCAATTCTTAGTATTTCAATTTTTTTTTCCTATACATCAAATTGAGCTGACATCTTTAGCGTCTATACTTTTCACCCGCAATAACCTATTAAAAATATTGAAAAATAATTTGGAAAAAATATAATGATTGCAATATCCTTAGGGATCATTAAGGGTATACATGGGTGTTTCAATTTTATTTTATTTTCTATATACATCGGATTCAGCTAAAATTGTCGGAGTCTATGATTCTTCCCCTCACGAACTTGTAGAAAATATAAAACATTTTTTAGAAAAAATAGAATGAATCGAAATACCCCTGAAACTCCACATTATAGATCACCTAAAATACTATCGATGACAGTCGTATCTAGGTTGGATAGTCCAGAATATTCTAGTGTTTTTTTTTTTTAAATGTATTGGATGGATCTAAAATTTTGGGTGTCCATACATCTAAATAACTTGCTCCTATAAAAATATTTTGTAAAAACCGACATGATGGATTTGGCCTTAAAACTTTGAGGGGTAGTTTGGTCATTTTGTTCTATATAAATTATTTTTTTGATATTGTTTATAAAAAGCAGCCTATTAGGCACACATGCCCTCTAAATTTCATCTCGATCTGGTTTTAGGAAAAAAAAAAAAGTAGAAATATTTGAAGTTTTGTACACATTTTCCGAAATGCACATTTCCCATTGTCTGAGCAATTTGCTCTTCTATGGGTGTGGTGGAATTCTAGCTTTCTCATTTTTGAGAATGTGGTCATCCTTTTGATGTAGCACTTCCATTTGCCAAAATGGGAAATGCTACAGTTTCAATAATTTTGCATTTAGCAACTAACTTTACAGTTTCCAAACGACCCCTAAGAGAACTATGATAGCCTCAGCTGAATATGCAAGAGATCTATCTCTTGGGCAAGGAATTTCAAAACCTTTAGATGTCTTTCAACAGCAAATTTAAGGTCCAATAGGGCCAACATTTTTACCTTCACCCATAAGGAGGTCCAAGGTCTAGATCCATCTCTTGGATACCCTGAAGCCTAAGCTTAGGTGTTATCGAGCTTCACATTGATGAATGCTCCCATGATAACCCTCGGCATTGTGTTTACAAGGATATTTTAAAATTTGACAAGGGACACTCTTATCAACTTTCACTGGGTATCTCGGCTTTGGGGATTCTTCTTGGGCTCAAGCAAATGCCATTCTTGAAAGATGAAAAGATTCGAGGCATCGTAGCAAGAACATCTATCGGTAGAAGAAGATTCCAAAATTTTTATCCTATGGGTGCATCACCACCACACGCAAGGTTGAAGGCAGGGAGCCTCGAGGGCCGGTGGGATGAACGAGCTAGGCAAACCCACGCAGCATGGGTTGAGGGCTCCATGGTGTGCACCTAGGCACACGGTGCCACGATGGCCTACGCGTAGCCCGAGCAAGGCACACCCGCACAGTTTACCTGGTGGGCACCGAGGTGTGCACCTAGGTACACGGCATCGCAAGGGCCTGCCGGTCGCCGAGCTAGGGACACCCAAGCTGTATGCCTGGTGTGCACCAAGGTGTGTGCCTAGGCACAGCGCAACAATGGCCTCCAGGTTGCTCGAGCTGGGAACACCCGTGCGGTATGTGTGGTGAGCACTAAGCTGTGCGCCTAGGCACAATGCATCGACGGTCCACAAGTCAGCCGAGGCGAGGCACACCCATGCAATATGCGTGGTGAGGACCTCAAGGGAGTCTTCTGGTCCTTGGAGACTATCTCACATTGTTCGACCATTTATCACTCGTGGACGCCTCTTCAAGTTAACTTCCGTCATACTTGCTGGAAGGCCAATGCAACGGTTGATGGTTTTACTAAAGAAGAGCTGAATTATAGCACTGCATAGTTATTCTCTCATTCTCTGATCCTACTGTTCATTTTCTACAATCATTTATCTCTATTTTTTCTTCTATCTTTTTTTACTCTTCTATTTTCTGCTAACTGTACTATCTCTCCTTACCTGTCCATCTCTCCTTATCTATTCTATTCTCCTAGCTCTTCTATTCTCTCCTCTTATCTCTTTTATCTTCCCATCTGGTCCCTATCGATCGCTTTCTCTAACCTAACATTTCTCTGTTTCTTCCCATCCTCTTCACTTCTCTTTCTACTCTCCTTTTCCCCCTACCTTGGTTTTGTTGCTATCATTTCCACTTCTCTCTCTACTTTCATTTTCTCCCTCTACCTTTCTCCTCTCCCTCCCTTTCCTTTTCTCCCTATTATATCCCAAGTTTTAAGTCTATTATATACGTAATGTCCCCCTTTTTGTCTTTAGAGGGCCTCTTCTGTTTTCTTTTCTTTTTTTGGTTTCTCACGTGTTTGTACATTTTTAGCGAGCACCAGACCTATGGGCTGCCTCATCCCATCTCTTTTGGGGATACTTTTGTAAACATATTATACATTAATATATAGTCATCAGTTAACTGGGAAAAAAAAAAAAGGCTTTTAGAATTTTCCATTCAATGGCTGGAGCGGAGAAGAAGATATGTCTTAAACTAGTAGTTGTAAAGCAAATTCAAAGAAAGAAAAGAAAAGAAAAAGACAAAAAAAAAGAAGAAAAAACAGAAGAAGATGCAAAAGTTTCGCAGAAGTTTTGGTTTCCAATATTGTTGGTTTTTTAACTTGGGTTCTTTGGTTGAAGTGACTTTACTTTGGCCAAAAGAGTAGAGAGCGCAAAAAATGGATGACAAGTTCCATTCCCTGCTATGTTTCAATCTAGAGGCTAGATTGAAGCAACTATAGCAGATGTCCCTCCCGCTGCCTCTTGCAGTGGCGTCGCATTTGACATCAAGTGACCTCAACATGGCATCAACATCCATTTGGTTGGATAAAAAATGACCTGCTCACCCTGCTCTTTATGTGCATCATGCCATGTTATTAACATCCATATAGATGGGTGGAAAATGACTAAATATATTATTGCTAGTGAACAGCTGCCAACAGGAAGCTGGATTGATCAAATTATCACTTAGGCTCACCTGTGGCAGGTTAGAAAATTTTACACACAGACATCATATTAGATAGGTAGGTAGGTAGATGTGTGAGCTTGTGCGTGTATCCAAGTGGAATGGTTTTTGTGTCCTGGATATTTATTTATGTAAAAAACTCTGGTAGAAACTTGTTTCTTAATTTGTGATTTTTTCCAACTTTTGGAATTGTGATAATCTTCACTGTGGTGCTTAAAGTGACTGAAACTACATTTCCATATCTCAGAGTGTGTTTTGGCTTGTGTTTGTTGTTAATATCTGGGTTGAATATTAGTTTTCAAAACTTGAACAATGGCGGAATTCAATAAATTTTGGCTGACCAAAATTTGAACATGGCACCATTTGAGCTCTTCGATATGATGATTTTGGCCAACTTCAGTTTGAATTTTGACTGTTCTATTAAACCTAAACCCAGATTATAAAGTCGAATATATGGATTTAGGATCCTCACAGATTTTGGGGTTGGCTGAGGCCTAAAAATGATTTTGGCACAAAGTAGCGGAAAATTCAAATAATAATTTTAAATGCCACACGTGCGCATATGCATTTGTGAGTCAGGGTTTTTCTTTTCATGCATTTTCTTATGTATTTCTTTTCCAGAGGTACTTCATTTGAGTCTCAGTCCACTCTTAGTCTGCTACAAAATTCATTGTCCAAGTATATGCTGATTACTTTGTGGTGACCTAAACACAGATATATAAAGCTCAAAGAAACGCAATTCTCTGTTTGGCCGCTTGTCTTCTTTACTGGTAATTAGTGACGACTTTCATCTACTGAGCTTGATCCCTTAACCTTCCATTTATCTGGGCTCTGAGAGAGAGAGAGAGAGAGAGAGAGAGAGAGAGGAAGAGAGAGATACATCATCATCAACAGAGCCTCTTCCCAAAGTATTTGGGGTCGGCAGAGGGCTGATACATGTTTGGGATTTTATCTTGTGGTTACAAATGCAGGTTTGTGCACCGTATCTGTAACTACTACAAAGAACTCCAAAGGCTGGAAGAAGTTGAGAAGAGGCGCAAGAACTTATAGGATTTGTAACACTAGGGAGCTTAATAGGAGACCCTCTTTATGTTTATCTGCACACTGTTTCATTCGGCGAGTCTCTCTTTCTTGTCTGTTCTAGTACAGCTAGTTTTGAAGTTCACTAACCACTTGGAAAAATTTGTTATATCATAGAATCATCTGGAAACTGTTGTGTTTCTGCATACCCTTCTTGTGATTGTATGGTTACTACGACATTCATGGTATACCCATCTCATTTCTATTCCAAGCTCACTTGGCTTTGGAGTTTGATGGTATCAGGTTCTCTGTGCTCAAGCTGGACGAGATAAGGTGTCAACTAGCCAAGCTAGGTAGGCTTGGCTTGTTATGAGCTTAGCTGGACCAATATTTTATAGCTTGATGAGCCAAGCCAATCGGGGCGTGGCTTCTTGTTTTCTAGACGAGCCGTCACAAGCTTGGCTTGAGCTTGTTTAATGTATTACTAGCAATCATCATATAATAATCAAGAAATTGCAACAGAAAAAAAGGAAAAAAAAGGGGTTTGTGAAGATTTTGAAATCTTTTCTACTGGGTAATTTATTATTCTTATGCATGAATATAATAGTCGGACTCTAATATGGATTTCTTACCACATTCTCTATAGGGCACTCTTATCTCTTATTTCTTGGAGCTCGGGTCATTGAAATGTTATATAACTAATATGATGCTGATAGCAACATTATAGGAAATAATCTATTGAATAGGAAAATATGACTGTCTTTTGATGCTTGGATGTTAGACATGCTTTGCCAAATGAATAAATTGTTTATGGGGAAAAGTTTATATAGAGCCGAGGCTCTACACAATCTAATTTGAGCCTACCTCAAACATTTTATTAGAAGAGGTTTTGATATCCAAATATCTTCAAATTGATCATCTCGGCATCAAGATCTCGACATCAAGATGTATGGGCATGAGAAAAAAATGGATTTCCTGTTTTGAAAATAGTGTATTTTGTAACACGTTTTTGGGCCGTCAATTTTCAAGATTTTTAAGTTTTCATAGATACGCCAATTTATATTATTTTTGAAGCTTTAAACTTAATAAATAAATATGGAAATATATTTTAAGGGTATTACAAAGATTTTCAATATTTAAACCACATTTCTTGATACTATTTGAAGGTAGGTTTTAATTTGATTGTTTAGAGCCTAGGCTCTATACACACCGCACCTTTGTTTACGTATTTTTGTCTAGCATTTAATTTTTTTAATATAGCAAGTTAAAAGTAATGTAGAGATGATATTATTATAATCATAATTCAGGTATAGCTATATTTTACTCAAAAAATAAATTTCAATTATATTATTGTTATTATGTCTTTTATTGGGTGGTTATCATTGTTATTATGTTAATACACAGAGCATAATATTTAGTTGAAATTTTAGAAGTGCCACATAATTTTCATATTTATAACTGAGGAATTGATTTGGCACCAACTTATTACTCAAGATACTACAAAGCTATTTTGTTAGAATTGGGCGAGAGAGAGAGAGAGAGAGAGAGAGAGAGAGAGAGAGAGAGAGCAGTTATACATGTAAGAGAAATCAGGAAAATAGAAAGATCTAGAAGAGGAATAAGAAGGAGATATAAAGATATAGGATGAATACTTCACTAAATGATAGGGAATGAGAGTACAGAAAGTCCAGAAGCACTCTAATGAAAGCTTTTGAAAGAAACTTAAAATTGCATGTAAGATAGGAGGCATTTTACACTTTGAGAGGATTTTAAAAGAAACTTAAAATTGCATGTGAGAGGGCATTTACTCAGCGAGAGACAGTGAGAGAGACTATTTATGGAAGATTTAGAGAGAGAAGCTACAAAGAGAGAATTGAGGAATCCATAAATGGTAATATGAGTAGAATTGAAAAGTCCCCAATGTAAGAAGAGAGAGAAACGCTCAACTGAATTGCATGTGAGAGAGGGCCTTTATACGTGGGAGAGAGTAATTTTTGTTTTCAATCTTACTTGAATCTTAACCCAAAACTAGTGTTCTTATGCAACTTACCTCAAATTTAACTTTTTTAACAAATACCAGTCAAGTCATAAAAAAAGATAAAATAAACACCAAAATACCCTTTGAAAAGCATGCAGTCCAGCACAAAAAGGGGGCGGTTTGACATTGGCTTTTGGAAAACATGCGGTCTAGCACAAAATAGGGGCTGTCTGGTACTTTGGGCATATGGTCTGACACACAATGGGGGCGGTCTGGCACTTTGCTTATGGAAAGCATGCGGCCCAACACAAAATAAAGGTGGTCTGGCACTTTGGGCTTCTGGAAAACATGCAGTCCGATACAAAATAGGGGTGGTCCAACACTTTGAGCATGCAGTCTAGCACAAAATGAGTATTTTCGTAAATAAAATATGACCTTTTTTATTTGGGGGTAATTGCTACAGAGGTTCAATTTGGGGTAAAAATTGTTAAAAAAAGCTTTTTTGGGAGTAGGTTGTTTAAAAAGTGTTACTTTGGGTTTTTTTTTTTTTGTAATTTTCCCTAAATCTTATTAATCAAAGAAAGAATTAATATGCTCATCAACAATAAACAGAGATTCCAAATGCGTTCCATATTTTCGCTAACCCATCTGCCAATACTATCAACCCCTGGCACAAGTCCATAATGAAAATAAACGATCTACCCCTAGCACAAGTTCATGGTGAAAAGAAACAATGAACCCCTGGCACAAATCCATAACCTCAGCCCAAATATGAAGGGACCTATATGGCGGTTTAGGTTTACTGATCATCTTACACCAATTTATTACATTTTGGAATCTACTTCAATAACACAACTAACACCCACAAACCTTTAATCCTTGTAACAAACCTCTAAATTCTGGCAAACTAGGCAACTCAACTAACACCCACAAACCAAACCTATGCTTGAAAACCTTTAATCCTTGTAGCAAACCTCTAAATTCCGGCAAACTAGGCAACTTCAAGTGCATCATTAATATGGGTGACTCCTAGGTAACAATAATTTATACCCCCATCAACTGAAATACCCACCCCCACAATGCACTAGCAAAGGAATAATGCAAGAAAACATGATCCAAATTTTCTCGTCCTCTTTACAAAAAATACAAACATTCATCAAAGGTGATCAAAATTTTCCCTGTACTCTTTACAAAAAATACAAACATTCACCAATATATTTCCTCTCTTTTGCAAGTTATCAACAGTTAAAGTTTTTCCTTGAAGAATCCAGAAGAAAGCTTGAATTTTATGAGGAATTGGAAACCTCCATACCTTATTCAAAGGGTGATGCACCTCTCTGAATCTGTCATGAAATAACAATCTGTAGGCTAATCTCGCGGTGAAGATACTATCATTTTCCAACTCCCTTACTATGATATCTTCCGTATTAGAAGCAATATACACAGAATTCGGCTCTACATTTAAGCTTAACCACTGTTGTAAAACTGCTGCTTGCACTCTGTTATATATCTGAGTTCCACAATCCAATGTTCACGACTTCCTTGATTAACCCAAATCTCTGCCACCTTTTGTATTTTGGTTCATGCTCTTGCTGTAAACTTATTATGACAGAAACCAACTTTATCCCATTTGCCCACATGCCTCATCACAACATCCTTCACACCAGCAATAACCTTCCAAAACCAGAAGTTTGAGGTCTGTTTTTGATTGAATAAGTCATGATACAATCAACCGACTCTCCATACTTCGCCTTTAAAACATTACACCCCAAATGATCTTCACAATGAGGAACCCTCCACCACAGTTTGGCCGATAACGACTAATTGACTAACTTCAATCTGCGAATTCTTAAACTTTAGAGAAAATAAAGATTTTCTTATTTTATAATCGATCTCTTTTGTTGATTTACTGAATTGAGATTCACTAGTGGACTCCTTTTATAATTTCACTGCATACTCTTATACTGATTTTAACCTGTTTAATTCTTTCTATATCCATCTATATATCTATTTATAATCTATAATATGAAACGTGAATTCCCTGAAGAACACGTCTCACAATATTTCCGGTTTGAAGGCTTGACATCATCTTTACAACGAGCTATAGTTTTAATGGTCTCACGGGTACATATACCAAAGTATTTCTCAGCAATGCGTTTATACAAAGGAAATGTTTCTATGCTTCTCCTACTACATAACACATATATACTTCCCCTTCATCCAGCCATCCAATTTAAATCAAGTAAGCCACTAACCATTTAATCTAGATCCGATGGCTCAGAGTATTTTATTTTTAATTTTTTTTACTAATTATATGACTATAGAATTTGGTATGTGCTATCATCTCAATGAAGCGCACTTAAATGAAATATTTAAAAAATATTTTTGGTATAATATAATAACCAAAATACCCCTAAAACTTTCAGGGGTATTTTAGTTATTTTATTTTATTAGAATTTTTTTTAGTTATTTTTTTTGGCTTTTTATAGGTGGGAGTTCAAAAAAAGGATTGGACGCTTAAATTTTGGTATCAAAATGTTTTTTATAAAAAAATTAAAAATAAAATAATATAGAGGGTGACATTATGATTGGTGGATAAGGGGAAGTATGGAAGTTTTACGCCTTAGGGAAAGCATAGACCCGTTTATAAATACCCTTGATGTAATAGTTGAGGACACGATTTCTATGAGGCCACCCCACATATTGTAGAAATGACGGCTAAGTAATAAATATATTTTTTAAAATATAATTTGATCCAAATTTTTAGAGAATATATAATCATTAACATAGAGATCATGAATATGAAAAAAACCAAAAAAAAAACTAAAAATAATAATTATATTAAGAATACATTTGAACCGTTGGGTTACACTTGTTTTAAGATGCTATTGGCATCCATCTTTAAGATGGATGCTTTATACCTCGGGACCCCATATTGTAGAAATGTGGTCCAGCCCACATGAAACAATTTTTAATAATTAAACTAAAAAACACTTAATTTATATTTTTATAAATAAAATATAGAAGTAGGTTAAATTTTTTTGACCAAAAATGATGAGAAAGGTCGTCTATTGTAGAGCTATTTAATTTTCCCATAATACCCCTCGGTTTGGGGATGATATCTCAAACCGATTTTTAAATTTTTTTTTAAGTTTTTTTTTTCGATTGTCTGGGCCATGTCCGATGTTTTAAGACAGTTTGCAAACCGGTCTTAGGTCCCCCATCCTTGGACCACCCGATTGTGTGATTACATAACATTATAGGCAGTCCATGGATGAAGATCTTGGACCGTTTCAATCTAGTTTGCGGTCCGAAGTCTCCATCTTCGGACCGCCAACATTGTGGTATTTAACCATATTATAGTTGGTTCGAGGAGATATCTCGAACTGTCTGTAATGTGGTGTACTAAGACAATCTAGGTAGTTTAAGGATGGGGACCTCAGGCTGCCTGTAATGGTGTGATAACACCACAATTTGGGTGGTCCAAGGATGGGAACATCAAACCAAGTGTCCCAAAACATAGGACACAGTCCAGATAATTGAAAAAACTAATAAATAAATAAATTTAAAACCAATCCAGGGATACCATCCTCAAACCAAGGGGCATTATGGGAAAAATTTTAAAACTCTACTATAAACGACCTTTATTGTAATTTTTGGCCAAAATTGACCCATTTTATATTTTATTTATTATGTATTTCATTTATTTATCGTGTCCATAAATAATTGTTCATCTTTGACATACACAAAATCGGCAACCTTTTGAGTTCAATTCTGTTGAAGTTCGTCGAAGTTACAGAGCTGGCCGGAGGTTTCTTGAAGACCAGAGTGAAAGATGTGTTGAGAGAGAGGGCTCTCTCTAAACTCCAACGATGGAGCTTCTTTCTATTTCCAATCTCCAAAGAAGAAGCTGCTCTCTCTATTTCATCTCTCCCTCATCTCTTTCTGAACGCCAAAGAAGCAGCTTCTCTCCCTAATCTCCAAAATAAGAAGTTACCCTGTTGTTTACCACGGTTTTTGAACGTGACATTTATCTCATTTTTGGATTATTTTCAAATTTCAATGATGGTTTTAAAAGATAGGGTTTAAATGAGGGTTTAAAAGGATCATGAAATGTGGATCATGGACCATGGCACTTTGTAGTTCAAAGTACTCTAGGATAGTGTGGTCCTAAAGATTTTCTAAGGTTAGGAAAATAATGAGAATCTACTTAATTGAAAAACGGGTGTCTTCATATTTTAAGACAACTTTTTTAAAGGGGATTAAAGGAAGACATTTATGTGAAACAACCATAGAGATATGTCAGCAAAGGTCAAGAAGAAAAGATATATAGATTAAAGAATCATTATATGGTCTAAATCAATCATCAAGACAATGATATTTAACTTTTTAAAAAGGAATTGCCTAAATTGGCTATGTAGCTAATAGATTGGATCACTGTGTATATATTTGGAATAGTGGGAGGAAATATGTGATTTTATCTAGATATGTAGATGATATCTTATTAGTTGGTGATGATATAGAAATGACAAATAAAACTAAATTTGGCTTAATTCACATTTTAAAAAGAAAAGGTTTGGGAGAAACATCATATGTTTTAGAAATAAAGATTACAAGGGATAGAAACTCTAACCTTCTCTACTTATTTCAAAAAACATATCTAGATAATGTTCAAGGGATTTATGATGGAAAACGACAAAAGAATGAAATTTCCTATTTGTAAGGGCATGAGACTATCTAAGAAAAAAAAGTCTAATTAGTGCTCAGAATAAGGTTAAAATGGAATATATACCATATAAACAGGCCATTGGGATACTTTGTACAAGGCATGACTTTAGTTTTGTAATTGGATATGCCGGTAGATTTCAAAGCAACCCAAGTATGACTAATTGACAAGCAATTACAAGGATATTTAGATATATCCAAGGAACCAAACATTATAAATTATGTTATTAGGTTGATAACATGAAAATTCAAGGGTTTTTTGATGCAAACTTCGGGAGATCTCGATAATAAAAAATCCACTTCAGGAAACCTTTTCCTCTTTGGAGGAGGTTATGTTTGTTGATTTAGTAAGAAACAAGGATGCATTGCCTAGTGCGCAATTTAAGCAGAATGCATCGTTTGTAGTATATCCTTTACTTTTGCTGTCTGGATAAGCCACTTCATTAAGGAGTTGAAGCTATAAATAATCGACGAGTTAGTTCAAATATTTTGTAACAACCAAGCTGCAACTTCATTAATAAAAAATAGAGCCATAATCTCCAAATGCAGACATATAGAAGTTGATTATTAATATATTCAAGATAGAGTAGAAAAAAAAGAAACCATAACAAGTTATTTGCTTTCAAGTAATATGGTAATACCTCTTAACTAAAGACCTGATCGCTGAACTGTTCTCCGAGCATGCGACCATGATGAGACTTGAAGAAATATAAATTTTTTTTCCAATAAGCCTCATAATGCTACGAAGGATCAAAGCCTGAAAATGGACCAAACATTATAGCATGCCATGTCAAAATGGGCAAATTCTTGTGACCAAGGAACGTTAATGCATTTGGTCTTTTTTTTGGCCAATTGGGAGATGTTGGAATATAACCATAAAATGCCTCATTATCACCGTGGTCCCACTCTAATAATTCTCCTTAATTCCTTTGACCAATGGGCCACATCTCTATAACGCTCAAACGGTCATGTTGAACAAAGCAAATCTTTTATCGAGAGAGAGAAAAAGAGAGAGAAGGAGAAGGCTTAACCGTTGATTTGGGTAGAGAGAACTTGACAGTTGGATACAAAACCTATCCCATATAACAAGGGAATAAACTCCAAGGTTTATAGCTAAGAGTTAGCTACCCCATTCTAAAACACATAAAAAAAAAAAATCTAAGACTCCTCTGTGCATCTTTCAGGTTATCAGTATGCTACAAAGCTTCCATATCCATCTTCTCTCTACCCAATTTTATTATATATTTTTTTTTAGCATGATGCACCATAACTATATGCTTATTGTACGTATTTACCTTTAGAATAAATGAAATGATAGTGTGTCCGGCTTCGAGCACCAAATTTGGACCTCCATCTGGTTAAAAAACTACTTTGAGGTGGGGAGCAACCCAAATTTATAAAGTGTATGGTTTGCATTAGGTTGCAACCTTAAACAATCTTAATTAAGGCGCACCACTAAATTTTATCATAAATATAATTTTGATATACTTTTTTTAAAAATGGTTTGAGAATCTATTTTTTTAAAAATGGTTTGAGAATCTATTTTTTTAAAAATGGTTTGAGAATCTATTTTTTTAAAAATGGTTTGAGAATCTATTTTTATCTTTAATTATAAAATTTTAAACTCTAAAGATGGTTCAAATCAAGTAGATCGATAAGCACATAAAAATCTTGAAAATGTACAGTCCAGATAATATGTTGCAAGATATACTACTTCACATACTGAAAATCCTTGTTTTCTTTTCATATTTATACATCTCGATGTCGAGATGATCAATTAGAGAGTTTTCCAACATCCAAACAACCTCTTATGATGGATTTTTGAAGTACACCTTAATTTTACATATTAAGGTGACAACCTTATATAAACTTTTTCCGGTATGTGTTTAGGATGTTGTCCATTGACCTAGAAGTTTTTTTTGGTGTCTTCTATGCCTCAAAAGTGGTTTCTAAGGGTGGGCAGAGTGCCAAATCCGGTGCCCCGGTATACACGTTATGACACCCCCATTTCCCTAGCATTTAAAACATTTATAGAATGTGACCATAGGACAAGGGAAGGTATCTATTAATATTAAGAGCCTGAGAGGAATAACCATCTTTCAAATGTTCATCACCCTCATTTTCAATCTCTCTAAAAATCACCAACCTACTACACATATCCATCATCTCAAACCAAACCAGTGATTGAAAGTGTGACTTGGATTGACTAATCGTTCTTGGCCGGAGCCGATTACTCGGGCCGAGGCCGAGTCCCGAGTAACTCGGCTCGATTAGTAACTAGTACTATAGCAGCAAAAGAAGAAAAAATAAAAAAAAACATGAGAAGTAGGAAATGTAAGTTTAAAGTAGCAAAACACTTTAAAATAATATTAAAAATAGTAAAAAATAGATTTTGAAAAATCAACTTGTGATTAAGGGTATTTTTGAAATAATTCAAAAAAGGGAAAAATGTAAAAATAAATATTTATACCCAAAACACTTTCCAATTTTTGCTAAAGTAATAAAATGATAAAAAAACATGTTCCAAATATTTTTTTTGGATTTTTATGATTTATTTTGAAATTTTGTAAAATCTCGAGTTGGGTGTCTAACTCGAGACAACTTCGGCTCGACAAGAGCCCGAGGCCAAGTAGAAACTACTCGGCAATTTTCAATCACTGAACCAAACATACTTTAACTTCCAAGCCCTTGCACCATTTAATGGAGTCACGTGAATGACCTTTAACCATCACCAAAATACCCAAATTCTCTATCAGAATTAATTTCAGTCCTTGAAGAAGAGCTTTTATCACAATAATTTGCCCACCTCCATTTCTCAACAATCCACCAATCCCCTAAAAAACCCCGTTTCTCAAACAACTTCCATTAAATTTATTTTTAAAATCCAAAGAGGCTACTAAACAACCACCATTCTCAACTTTCTAATACCCAATTTGGAGATCTCTCCCGGACTATGGATCTCTGTACTCACATGAATATATAGTCAATAGGTTCTCTCCACAAGGTCGGAGGTTCATGCCCTCTTTTTAGCACATTGCTGATTCTATTCTCATCGAAGGGCAGGGCTCAAATCCCCATTGAATTTTCTATTTTGGAGAATGAGCTAGACCCCATGATGAAGTCTTTAACTCCATTATCATCAAAAGATAGATGTCCAAATCTTAACTGGCTTACCTTTCTTTTTATTTATTTTTAGTCAATAGGTTCCCATACTTATTGAAGGCTGCACACGATAGTATTCCTCGTTGCCATGTCTGTACCTTGTTTTACTGGTTTTCTTAGGGTACATATTTTAATGGTTATGATAGACAACTCTACTCACAAAATTTTGAGCATAGAATATCTTGTATCTGTATTAATCTTATTTTGAAGATAAATATATTGTACGTAATTTTAAAACCCATTCTAGGTAATAGGTGAGAATCTCATTAGAAACTTAAACTTCATTAGAAAACATATGATAATTACCTTTATTGCCCGTCCCATTAAATTAATAATAATAATATAATTTATGCTCATGGTCATGAGTAGAGGTTACCATTTAGAGTAGTATATTGTAGAGTACCCCACCTGTATTGTATAGCAATTCCTTTCCTTTTTTTTTTTTTGGTAATTCAGTGGAGAAGCCACGCCCTTACTTGTTTTTTTTAAAGTAGATTGTGAGTTAGTAAGTGTTAGTAAAGTGGTGTTAATGGTGGGAATGAAAACCACAATGTGGTGACTAGGGTGTGGGGGTGGTACCACCACAATCCTTTTCCCAAATATCAAACTAAAAATTATATTATTATGTATATTTAATTTGACCAAGTTAGTTTATAAATCTCTTGACTAGGTCAAGTCCATGTTGCCAAGCCATTAGGAAGCACAAGCCAAATTGAGTCGGAGTTGTAACATTAAACAAGGGGATTTGAACAAGGTTTTAACAAATGGATCAATGACCTGGATTGTCTATCAAAAAAAACAATCTGCTTTGGTGGATCGACGGTCCAAATCGACCATTCGGCTGAGTGAACTAGCCAATAAAAAACCAAAAGAATTAGAGAACCAAAAAAAATTTGTAAAAAATAAAATAAAGAAGGCATGTTCTTGGACAGAACCAGACAAAACCAATCGGTTCCTAATTTGTGGGAACCAGACCAGCACCTCCAGTTCCCAGGCTAGATTACCTTGTTTCAAAACCCGTTTTTAAACAAGGGGAATAAAAGTTATTTAGCAAATTCTAGGGTTGTTTAGATGCATGTAAGGATGTAAATGAGGGACCCTAAACCATCATCAATTAGACGTTTCGAATTACGCAAATATCAACCACTCATAAACAATGGTCAAAGATTTTTCTTTAGAATTATTTTATTATGAAATGTGGTTTGATAAGGCTGCAGCTCAATCAAAATAAGTAAAGCCTCACCTCATAACTCATTGAAAATTGTACTTCAAGCATTGAAAAACTTTTACATCGATCATCTCGGCTTGAACATTATGATTGTGGACCAAAAAAAAAAGATTTCAAGCTCTAAAAATAGTGTATATTACAACAAATTATCTAAATTGTCCATTTCACCATAAAAATAAATGTTCACAAATCTACAAGATATGTAATTTTTTGAGTTTCAAAGTTGAGTATCGGCTTCGGAAATTGATTTTAGAGTAGATTTCTATTGCCGAAAGTACATTCCAAACGAGGATTTGAGGTGGGGTTTTATTTTGTTTTCATAAAGCCTAGGCCTTATAGCAACTTCATCCTTTTATTATTGCATGATTTGCAGATATCCAACTGAAATATGGTTGCATTATACTATGATACAACTGTTGCATTAGACCACTACCCGTAACTAAAAATGGAATGATTTTGTTTTTAGAAAAAAACATTGTTTTCTAGAAATATAGTTGCATTATACTATGATACAACCGTTGCATTAGATCACCACCCCTAATTGAAAATTATACTATGGTACAACCGTTGCATTAGATCACCACCCCTAATTGAAAATTGAATAGAGCAATTATCCAATGCAACAGTTGTATCATAGTATAATGCAACGAAACTTTTAGAAAACCGTGTTCGTGGTATCTGTATGACCGTAAATTTTACAAACACACTCTCTTCATCTCAACAATCAATCTTCCTCCCAAAAAAATTTCAATTTGAACACTAGATATTGTCAAAATGAGTCCCCTCCAAAAACGAATCTAGACCATTCATTTTGTAAATTTCAATATCTTAGCTTTTATAAACTCAAAATCATTTTTTTCTTTCTTTAACATTGTTCATCTAAAGATAATAAAGCCATCCAAAAAAATTGGAAATGAAAAAATCATTCTAAGGCCTAGATCTAAGCATCTCACCAAAATGAACGGCCTATGTTAATTGACTAAAAAATTACTTTCTAGGTTATATTTTCAATTTTTTCTTTTTCTTTTTATTGTTCATTAGAATGAAAAGAGTGTATATTTTAAAATTTGGATCAAACAAATGGCCATAAGATGATTTTTTAAGGTTGTTGCATTATATTACTATATAACGGTTGCATAAAATCATTGCTCAATTGAATGAGCAATAATCCAATACAATGGTTGTATCATAGTATAATGTAACAACACTTCTAGAAAACTATGTTTGTGGCATTTGTATGACCTCAAATTTTGCAAACACACTCTCTTCATCTCAATAATCAAACGCCCCCCTAAAAAAAGTTCAATTTGAACCCTAGATATGGTCAAAATGAAGCCCCTCCAAAAACGAATCTAGACCATTCATTTTTTGAATTTCAAGATCTTATGTCACACCCCAAGAATTTTCAATACTGTTATTCCTGAGATGTGACAGACAAAACATATATACATCTATTGATAGGACAAATTTACAGTGGCGGGGTCTTACAAAATAAATAAAGAAAGCTAGCACAACGACAGTATCTTCCAAGGTTGATCTTGACTAGCACTCAAAATGGATCCGTAGTTATCCTGAAAAAATGTTTACCATAGTTTGATGAGTTTGGCTACTCAGTAAGTGATCATCATAATCCTAGAAATAATCATGATTGAAAGATATCAATATTTTCCAAAATGAGATCTATTAACAGAAATGCATCAACAGTTTCACCTTCAATAAATGCATAATTAAGTATAATCCGAATAATTGAAATGCATATAACACTTTAACGGTAGTGCATAATTCAAAGGATTTCACAAAATACCCTACTGGCGTCCCAAGTAGGTCACCTATATACCCCATCAGCGTCCTGATGGGTCCACTTAATCCCTATCGGCGTCCCAGATAGGTCCACTTAATCCCTGCAGGTCCACTTATACCTCACCGGCGTACCGGATGAGTCCACTTAAACCCTACCGGCGTCCCAGATTGGTCCACTTACACCTCACTGGCGAACCGGATGAGTCCACTTGCATACTTAAATTATTTCTAAATCTTTTTAAACATTCAAAAGCAGCAATATCATGTACTCAATATATTACTGAAACCATTAATATGAATTTCACTTAAACCATTAATAACAATCACTCTCTATAACATTTCAAAAATAACCAATCAAATATTTTGGGCTCAAATTTAGAATGGTAGCAGTTTGTAAAGGCATTCTAGCATAATTGCCAATTTAATATGTATAAAAAAACTCTTATAAAAATTCAAGAATACGGAATTATCACAATTTATGGAATATCAATTCACAAATAAACATTTTACAACAATACTATAATCAATTGCAAAATGTCAATTTTTAAATAATACGGCAGTCATTTGTATATGAATTTTACAATGTCTAAATATTCAAAACAGTAGAAAGAAATATAACAATTTTACTAAAAGCAGAATTATCACATTTATTTCTAACAATAGACAAGAAAAATAAATAAATTTATTTTTCTAATTTACAGCATTCAAAAATT
>NW_006494856.1:511288-527785 GCF_000471905.2 Amborella trichopoda
GAAGCAAAGAAGCTTTTAAACGAAAAGCTTTGAAAAGTAGAGATGGTCCCTAAGGACCATCATGTTCAAACGAATCATCATGTATTAAAAGTTTATTTTCTTCTTCTTTTTTTTTTCTTTTTTTTTTCTTTCAAAAGTTTAGGATTGTTACATCTTAGCCTTTATAAACTCAAAATTATTATTATTTTATTTTTTAATATTGTTTATCTAATGATAATAAAGCCATCCAAAAAAATGGGATATGAAAAAATCCTTCTAAGGCTTAGATCTAAGTATCTCACCAAAATGAACGGCCTATGTTAATTGGGCTAAAAAATATTTTCTAGGTTGTGTTTTCAATTTTTTTTTTTATTGTTCATTAGAATGAAAGAGTGTATATTTCAAAATTTGGATCAAACAAATGGTCATAAGATAGGTTTTTAAGGTTGTTGCATCATATTACTATACAACGGTTGCATAAAATCATTGTTCTTGAATGAGGTATGGACTTGCTGCCCAAAAAAGTCATTATTTTATTTTATTTTATTTTTTCCCCAAATTTGAAGCCCAATACTTCTCAACATCGCTAATACTACAAATTTATCGTCATAACCACATTCGGTCGCCTTTTTCAAAACTGCAAATTATGACCATATGAGAGAAGGTATATTTGAGGTGATGCAATCGTTAGGATTATAGGGGTTGCATACTATGAGATCATTTATACTTGGTACAAGGAGGTGACCATCATTTTAACCATTAGATGTCAAATCTAATAGATGAAAGTGCGTCGTAATATTCGATAAAGTTATTTTTTTGACTTTATATCAAACAATGACACATTCTCAACCACCAGATTTCAAATCTAACGGTTTTGATTTCAAATTTAATAATCAATGGTGATTGTGACTTCTTTATAAAAAATAAATAATCTCAATATATAAAATTATTTTTGTTTTTGATGGGTCATTGCTTCATAATTCCTATGGGCTCGCTAATATATTCTTGACCATAAGAGTATAAAAGATCAAATCTTTTAGATAAATTTAAAAAATACTCTGTGTCGGCATCGATAAGAAGTGGACACTTATCGCAAAATAAGAGACCCTATCTCTGGAGAGATTGTACAGTTGGTGCTTTTCAAATAGAAAATAAAGGATGCATATAGAGAGAGAGGGCGTGAGAGGGAAGGATGTATATAGAGAGAGGGGGCATGGAAAATAGGGGGTTAGAGAGAGAGAGAGAGAGTTACGTGGGGTATGAGAGAGAGGGAATTTATTTTTTCTAACTCCTCATATAATATGGAGAAAGAGAAAGTTAAGGATCTCTCCTAAAATTGAGAAAGAATATATATAGAAGAGAGATCCTAAAATTGAGAGATAATAGGAGATGTATTCTAATTTGAATTGGCATTCTTTATGGATATTTGTCAAGGCTATAGAATTTAAATTCAAGATGGCGTGTTTCTGCTTTCCATTTTGGTACATATGTGATAATTTGAAGGAAAATTGTTTCATGCGAGCTGGACTGCATGGCTGCATATGCGGTCTAAAAAGTGTAAAGTGTCCATCTTAAAGATGGCAACAAGTAGGTGTTCCAGTGTTTGTAAATTCAAACCGGAACGGTTAATCAGACATAGGCTTGGAAGCAAGTTAAACTGGCCTAACCGGTAAATCGGGTGATTCAACTGCTCTAACCGGACAAGTCCCCGACGGTAAAAAAAGTGTTGAAAAAAATACAAAAAAAATTCACTAAAAGATGACAAGCATATAAAGAATGATTAAAACAAAACCAATTCAAATGAAGTTGAAAATTAATGAAAGAAATGGATTTTAACCTATTTTATATTTTCTAATGGCTATTTTTAAATTTTTTTGAAAAAGATGACAAAATATAAAAGTTAGTATTAATGACCAAAACAATTTTTAATCTTTACCATAGTGTAAATAATATTTAAAAATGTATTACAAATCAAATTTCTTATTTTTGAGAATTTATATACATTTTTTTGAAGTTTTTTTTAAAAATACCGGTTGATCACCCTAATCGCACAAATCCGGAACCGGCCACAGTTCTGATCTAATCGGGAAGTTAGTGGTTAGATCGAGCGATTTTGCGAACAATGAGGTGTTCCATCTAAAAACAATAGAAACTAACGGTCCAAATGTTTTCTTACTAGAATTATTATTTTTAGTTTTTAAAATTTACTTATTTTTTTATATTCATGATCTCCATGTTAGAGATTACATGTCCTCAAAAATTAAGTCCAAAAATCCATCTCAAAAATAGATTTATTAATAAGCCCGCATTTCTATATATGCGAGTTTGGCAACATAGAAACCGGGTCCTAATTTGAATTACCATATGTCCACTTTTTTACCAAATTGTGGTACAAATATATGAGAGAGAAATCTGAATTAGTAACCTATCTCTCTCTAAATGGTACGGTTTCTATAAGGTCGGAACCTTAAACAATCCAATTAAGGCGCACTTCCAAATTTCATCATAACAGGTAATTTTGGTATAAAAAACTCCTAAGATTATCTGAAAATCTATTTTCATATCTAATTATAAAATTTTAAACTCAAAAAATGATTAAAATCAATTAGATAGATAAGCATATGAAAATCTTGAAAATAGATGATCTAGATAATGTGTTGCAAGACGCACTATTTTTGAAACTCAAAATCTTTTTTTCTTCATATTTATATATCTCAATGTTGAGATGATCAATTAGAGGGTTTTTCAACATTAAAACAACATGTTATGATGAAATTTTGAGGTGCATCTATGATTCTACATTTTAAGGTGCATCTTTATATAAACTTTTTCCCTCTCTAAATATTGTTCCATATATGGAGCACAAGATTTTGTTTTATGTATTATTTTGGATGGATATTATTCTTTTGATGGACAACTCATGACAGATCCACCAAATCATATTATTTAATTTTTTTTTTTGTCTTCTTCAATATTATTTAAAGTCATTTAAAGCTAAAAGATATTATACTCATGTCGGAGTATACTATCCATTTATTCCATCATGTAAAACCTACTTAAAATTAATTTTAGGACCCAAAATTGGGGGATGGAACCTCTCCAACTCATAGATTAACCTCAATAAAAAAAAATCCCAATTGTATCTTCTATACACTTAGAAAAAAATGATGTCTTGTGATTGAACAAGGAACATGTCATTTTCAAATGGTGAGATAGTTTTGAAATCAATTTTCAATTGGTGAGATCTGAGATCTAACTATTGGAAAACTCAAATTTCAAAATGTTAGTTTTGAAATCAACGGTATAGCATATTGCAATATATTGATAATAAATCATTACGTAGAGAGATCTGGTTTTTTTATCTTATCTTTTTAATGCTAAATATTTTAGAAATTCCAAAGTAAAAAATAAAATAAAATAAAATGGTAAACAGGAATCTCAAAGTAGATGGAGATTTAGGAGCATAATCCAACTTGAAAAATTGACGAAGAAAAGGTTTTGTTTTTTCTATACGCATTAATATCTGCAACGCAATAATCTCACTGGTATCAGGAAAGGTGGAAACACCACACCAGTTAGTATCAAGAAGGATGGAAAAAAACCAAAATGAAAGCCGTGTGCAAATGGATGGGTGGGCACCTACCAGACCCGACATGGATTAGGACCCAATTTGGTCTGTCTCCATCAGACACAGACTTGACCCACCAAGTAGCATCCGGTCTAAACTCACACACACAAATCGGAATAGGGTTGAGCCCAACCCAACACCAGCTGACCCGGAGACGTTTGGGCTGGACCCAGATTCAGTTGGGTCGAGGCATGTTGGACCCAGACCCTAGTTGCGGGGTCCACTTCCTTTGGACCGGATTTGCATCCCAGAACCAGAGAACCCAAACTGCTCGGATATACGAAGGATCTAATTCTTTTCCCAAGGGATAGTCGAAACCTATATACGTCACCTATTCAAATGATTTTATCGTTTTATTAAAAGCTAAGAACTTAAAAAAAAAAATAGGAGAGAAAGAGATTAAAATTTGGCATCATGAACTTCAATCAAAGAGTGTGGTTGCCTTAAGCCACGAATGTCATGCTGCGCAGGCAGAAAAAAAAAAAAAAAAAAAAAAGGGGTAAATTTTGTGTGTGCGTGTGAGAGAGAGTCATTTCCACAGAGAAAGAGAGAATCATTTCGAAAAAGAGAGACATTTCCAGAGAGAGAGAGAGAGAGAGAGAGAAGAGACTATTTTCTTGAGAGAGGTCTCATGTACTGAAACCAGGTATCCAAACTTCTCCCGCCAAAAACAATAACACCTTTTTCTTTTCTTTTCTCTTTAAATTATTTTCTTTACTGTCGTTGATAACGACAGTTATGTAATTCCACCTTAACGTTTAAACTTAAACAAACAACTACGTAAGTTCAATCGATCGACCCCATCAAAGGGGTCGTCTTTGAATAATTCCTGTAAAAAGAATATTTTTTACATTTCCAAACAATTGGAGAAAGAAAAATGAAAACAAAAACCCTATGTCTAACTATTCAATCTTCATTTTACCAAATTTCACAAAGAAATTCAGATAAATTCTCCTTATCCGGCCCCTTTGATGAATCGGCTTACCAGAAATGGCGAAGAATCGCAGTCTCCATCACAAAAGTTCCTCTCAAAAAGGCCTTTTCAGGCCCTTAAAGTCACCTGAATCAACGCATTCCCATCTCTCTCTGTAAGAATTCGTCACCTTCAAGAGATCAGTCACTTTCTCTTTGATCTTTCCTTCGCATCCAACCTGTAAAAGAAGCAAAAGCTTCTGGAAAGCTCCGACCTGTAAAGCTTCTGAAACAGATTTGAGCTTGCATTCTTCATCTTTGCATAGTCTCCACAGCACGGTGACTGAGAGCTCGGTCACGAGATCAGAAACGCGAAAGATCTTCTTCACCACTAGAGGCACCATCAAAGCGTGCTCGCTGGCTTTGGCCCTTCCTTCCTTGCTCTTGCACAGAGCATCAATGGCGGCCATGGCTTTTTCGCACACTGATCTATCTGAATCAGGAAGAATGTCAAGAATTGCAGAGATAAATCCTAATTTCACTGCCTTTGCCCTAATTTCCTCATCCGAGGAGCACACGTAAAAAACAGTGATCAATGAGGCCTTCAAAGAAGAAGAACAGATTGGGTCTCGGATAATCTGCAACAGAGATTCAAAGAGGCCATCGATTTTCCTGAAATCAATTGTCAATTCACCATTGGAAGCAATCTCTTTGATCAACAAAGCTGAATTCTTTCTCAATTCGAGGTTCCCCTGTCGAAGCCCCTCGATTAAACAGAGCAAAATCTCTCTAGACGAAAGAAAAGAGAAAGCTTCCAAGGTTAATGGCGTCAACACCATAAGCAAAGCCATTATCTCCTCCATCAAAGCCCTGCAATCTGAGTTTCCTGCCCTTGATTTTCCAGCTATTTGCAGGAAAATCGAAGCCAAAACTCTTCCGGCTTGTGAAGAGGCAACACAACGCCTGTTTCTCTCACTTTCTCTTACCGAAATCTTAAGTTTCCTTACCAGCTTCAAGCAATTCGCAAGATTACGGTCGCTTGAAACTGATATCTCTGATAAAATTTCAGAAACCCTAGCTTCACTGATTGGAATCTTAGGAGTAGGGATCCTATCAACTCCATTGGAGCTATTGGCGACGCACCAGCTCTGAATCATGCGACGAAGAGCATGGTTGGGAATAAGCTCTGGTTCATGAACTGGCTGGTTCGTTACAGGGCAAGTCTTTCCACCTTCATCGAGCCATCGTTCAATGCTCTGGCGATCGTACGTTATACCAGTAGGCATTATCACGGGATCTCTCATCAATTCAAGAGAGATGGGGCACTTGAAATTGCTCGGAATCTGAATGCTCTTGATCCCTGGTTTCAACTTTTCTGGCAACTTTGATCGCCGTGAAAACATTTTCCGGCGAAGCTAATGTAACCGCCTGGTTTTTTCTGAGAGAACACCCTTTCAATTGCCGGAAATCTTTAGGTCTTAACGATTACTGGTGAGAATCCTGCGCTAGCGGTTTGGTACTTTCGGGTGGCAAAAATCGCGTTCAGGGAATTTTCCGGCGAGATAATTGTTGCGGCATTAGATGGGGTTAGGAGAGTTTTTATAGGGGAGGGTAAGGTGCAAATCCCCTTGGCGACGTTTATTGAGTTGATTAAGGAGAGAGAGAGAGAGAGAGAGTTAGAGAGAAGAAAAAAATTAAAAAGAAAAATAAAAAAATATAAAAAAACGAGAGAGAGAGAAAAAAGAATTAAAGAAAAAAGAATTTAAAGAGTAAGGAGAGAGTGAGATATGGTTTAGATATTAGAGAGAGAGAGTAGAGTTAGAGAGAGATGGTTTGAAGTTTTAGAGAGAGAAAGCGAGTCTGAGGGGTTGAATGTTGACCTTTGAACCAGACAAAGGTTTGAATGGGGGCGGGGCGCGATGTCGGTCCGACGAACCGTTTGGGGCATACTTTTCTTTAATAACTCAAAGCCAATGAGGGACCAGCATTAAAAAATCCCCACGTACACTATGTTCCCTCGGGAGCATACTTTATTTTTACTCCCTCCCTCCATCGATTAACATACCTATTTGGAAAGATTTTTTTCAATGTAATTTTTTGGAAACTACTTATAATTCCTAGACATTATTCTTAAAAAAAATTCGATATTTGACTTTCCTAACATTTATATTTCACCATCGGAAATAAAATGGTCTCTATTCAACCTAGAGACATTTTTTTCTTTTTCAAGTGCATAACATACACAATTAGTGATTTTTCTTTTTGAGGTCAATCCATGGTTTAAAATGGTGATAGGTCTTATCCGAGGGAGTAAACGAATGTGCTACTCCCTCAGGAGTTGAATATATTTTTGGCTTTAAAAATTGCAATTGACAACTAGAATTAGACGGGGAAACGGTCACTCGTTTGAACTTTGACTTGGTTCGTTCGTCAAAAAATGCGCAGGTGGCCATCGTCTTTTAAACCTAGGCTTTGGAGAATAGGTGAGTTTTTGCCCTTTTGGGCTCCCAAAAACAAGACCTCAAAATTAAGGGGAGACCGATTGATTAGGGTTTGGATCTAAGGGTTTCACATTGAATCAAGACTACTGCAAATTTGGATATGAGAATTTCCAAAGGAAAATAAAAAATAAGTAAAATTAAGATTAATTAATTTCAAGAATGATTATTTGATTGAATGAATTTCCATATTTCGGCCGAACAATGTTTGGATTTTTTTCTAATTATGTTGAATTACTATTTAAATTTGGCGACCGGAATTTAGAAACTATTGATGGCTTCAACAAAGTCCAAGGTTGACCAAAATAAGGCAAAATTCAAAACTATGGATGAATTTGAACTCCTTTAGGAATAGAGAAGTCAAAATAAAAAAATAATTTGGAACAGCAAAAAATAAATAATAAAAATTAATTTCTATGAATTTTGAGATCCTAAAATTTTTCTAAGTTAGAAAATGAGAGCAATTTAGAGAATATTGATGTTATTTGCAAGAGTTGAATATGATTCCGACAAAAAACTGGAAATTTAAAATTAAGGATAAGGAGCGTAACAAATTTACTTGCAGTTGCCTAGCATCTCATAAACTATGGGAAAATATTATTAAATTTTATGTCTATAATACAAAAACGTCAACAATCACTCCTAGCTATAAGAGTAAGACATGAAATTAGTGCGGATTGGATAGGCCATCAACCGTACCCAAAGCCCACAAAAGTTTCTTAAATTTCCTGTAAAGAAATGATACACCCCTAGCTTTCTGATTTCTCATTTGGCTAAACGGATGGTTGTGAACTTCTTCTACAAAAGTAAATTTTTTCTACGATCCCTCGGTTAGAAGAAAGTAACTTTTTTCTACAATCCCTCAATTTATTTAGTTAATAAAATATCAATATTTTATTTCAATTTTGTCTTAGATTAGCAAAAGCTGGGATAATGTCGTGATTTTTACAATAGATAGAATCCGAAATATGCAGTTGAGCCCAAAATTTAGAGATTTCAAATATAGAACAATATGAGGATATGGTAAATTTGTTAACTTGAAATTTGGGAGCACCTTGATGCTCTTTCACAATGTAATTTTGGATTTGGGTGCATAAGTAAAATGCAATAATTGAGTTATAAGATATGTGTAATGATCCTACGAGACCTTTCCACTCCCATGTGTGTAAGATCTCAAAGGATCACCATTCAATTTGACACAGATCTTTAGAAAAGTTATCGCATGGATGTGAGACTTGACTTTTTTAAATATCTGTACCAAATTGAATAGTGATCCTCCGAGGTCCTACACTCATGGGTAGGGGAGGATCTCATAGGATCATTACTCATGAAATATTTATGAAAATATTCCTGACTTTTCAACAATTTAACAATCTACCTTTTGTCAACCATTCAAACTCAATGGTCATATGTATTTTGATGGGCATTTTGAAATTAAAGCAAAAGTTATGAGTATAATGTTTAATAGTTGATCTCTTGTTTTGATAAATTTTTCGCTTGATAACTTATTGTGGTTGTCATATACTAGAAACAATTGTATGTTCCCTTGTTTCTATACTATTATTTGAAAGTATGAATATCTATTCTATAATTTTATTGGGGTTTCTACTCTTTATTATTACATGCAATTAATTGGATTTTTCTACGATTCTATTGTCAAATGAAATATTCGCACATTCTGTGTAATATCATAATATTACATGACGATGATAAAGATGATGGACTTTTAAGATGAGACTAGTATTTTTCACCCACAAATCACAACCACCTCAATCTTATGAATGAACAACTGGATGGCTTTGGTGCCATTTTTCTTCACAAAAAGTTTGATAAAATAACAACAACAATAAGCTTTCTAACTTAATATTGATTTTTGGGTAGTTAGAGACATGTCAATAGCTTCTTTTTTCTTTTTGGGTAGATAAGTGAGGAATACAAGCCCCTACACGTTTTTAGAAATAATTAGTGGTTTTCAAATGTGTCAGTGGGAATGAAAATCTAGATTGGTAGCTGCGGCTCAAGTGGTGCTACCATCAGGACCTCAATGCCATTTCTAGTCATGCTAATAGCTCATCGACAAGAAATGCAATTTATTCCTTTATTTGTGGATAAAAAATCATTATCACTTTTGCAGTAAAACACTCTTTTCAAACATCTATGGGTGATTAATTCCACAACTAGCTAATTTAAATTAGGAAAAAGTTTATATAGAGCCAAGGCTCTAAACAATTAAATTAGGCCACCTCAAAAATTTCACTAGAAGAGGCTGTTTTGATACCCAAATATCCTCAAATTGATCATCTTGACATCAAGATGGGTGGACATGAGAAAAAAATGGATTTCAAGTTTTGGAAATAGTGCATCTTGTGACACATATTTAGATTGTCAATTTTCAAGATTTCCAAATTTTCATGGATGTGCTCGATCTGCACTATTTTTTAAAATTTAAATTTTGTAATTCAAGATAGAAAAAATATTTTAAGGCTATCACAAAGATTTCCAATATTGAAACCACATTTCTCGATACTATACACTATATAAAAGTGCACTTTACCTTGCTTGTTTAGAGCCTCGGCTCTATACAAACCGCACCCTTTAAATTAACCGGTTTCCATTGCGACACCACGGATCGCTTGGGTTCTGCCCAAAGACCCCATCCTCAATCTTTACAAGAGCTCTCCCCTCACGAGATCTAATTTCTCTCAATAAAATTGTTTATAGCGCTTATCAGAAACTTGGCTTGTCAAACTTGGAACCAGCCAGTCAAACAGGAATCGGGCACTGGCGGATCCAATTTTGGTGGTCTGGCTGAGTATTTAAAAAAAAAAAAGAAATAATAAAAAAATGAATTATTTGTAATGTATTTTTGAATGTTATTTATCATTTTGGAAAAAATTGGAAAGTGTTTTGGCTATGAATACTTATTTTTATATTTTTTCATCTTGTTTTTTAGAAAATTTTAAAAATATCCCTGAGCACATATCGATATTTTAAAATCCATTTTTTTTCAATACTTTTCAACTTCATTTGGATATGCTTTATTTAATCATGCTTTAATTATACCTTTCATATTTTTTTGAAGGGAAAAGTAATATACTTCTCATATTTTTTTGAAGGGAAAAATTTAAACAATCAAATTAGAACCTACCTCAAAAATTTCACTAGAAGATGTTGTTTTGATGCCCAAATATTCTCAAATTGATCACCTCGACATCAAGATGCATGATCATATGGAAAAAAAAGGATTTCAAGTTTTGAAAATAGTGTATTTTGTAACGCATTTTTGGACCGCCAATTTCAAGATTTTCAAATTTTCATAGATCAGTTGATCTACACTATTTTTGAAGCTTTAAACTTTATAAATAACGATGAAAATGTATTTTAAAGCTATCACAATGATTTTTAGTATTGAAACCATATTTCTCGACACTATTTGAAGGTAGACTCTAATTTGATTGGTTAGAGCCTAGGCTCTATACAAACAGCATCCTTTTTTGAATTGTTTTTTTTATTTTTTCTTAAACTTTTTGGACTGTTGGGGCTTGCCCAGTTAGGCCGGTTGAACCGGCCAGTTTACAGGTTACTGAAAGTTTATACAAGGTTGCAACCTTAAAATGTAGAATTACAGATGCACCTAAAAAATCTATCAGCAAGGTTGTTTTAATGTTGAAAATCCCTCTAATTGATCATCTTCACATTGAGATGTTTGAGTATTAAAAAAAAAAAAGGTTTTTGAGTCCCATAAAAAGTGCATGTTGCAACACATTATCTAGACCGTCCATTTTCAAGATTTTCATATGTTTGTAGATCTACTTGATTTCAACCATTTTGAAGTTTAAATTTTTTTAATTAGATATAAAATTAGCTTTTAAAATAATCCTAAGAATTTTTTACAATAAAATTATATTTTATAATAAATTTTGAAGGTGCACCTTAATTGGATTGTTTAAGGTTGAACCTTAAGCGGCACCCTAAAAATAAATGGTGTCTTTGTATACTTTTTCTTATTTATTTATGCGTTTCAAAACAAATGGTTCTGCATGAAGTTTTGAGTCATCCAGGATTGACGCACAAATGAAATTGTCTTAATATCACGTTAAGAATGGTCAACTACACGTGCATGCGTTTTGAATAGGGCTGAACGGTTCAGATTTTTTATTGCATCAAGCCAACTGTAGAACTTGAAGTAAGGCAACGACTTGCTCTCTAAATTCCATACGGCATGCGGTTGAAAAATGCTTCCACTAAGTCGTACTTTTATTTTCTTTTGAAAAGCTTAGTTATAGTTTAATTATAGTTGGTGTGTCTAATGGAAAATAAATATTATAAGTGAAAAGATTGCTCTGTTTAAAATATTTAATTCGAGAAGCTAAAAGGTAAAGAGGTCCTATAGTAAAAAAAAATAAAAAATAAAAAAAATACATACATACATATAAATATATATATATATATATATATATATATACAAAGAGTATTGGTCCAAAGGGGTGATAATGGACCCGAACCCAACCCGTTACTCGAGAGATAAACCCGATCTAGGTCTGGGTATGGGTCCAAAAGTTAGACCTGGTGGGTTGCATCCAACAGTATTCGGGTTCGGGTTAGGGTTAGGGTCCGCGTTTGGTAATATTTTTTGGGTCCCAATATATGAAACATATTTAAACATAGTTAAATATATATATATTTTAATTTTTGAATTGGGTCCGTGTCCCACACTATATTTCGGGTGCAGTTTTGGGCCCGGTGAATTTAGGTCCGGTCGGGTTTGGGTCCGGGTCTGACCCGACCCTTGCCACCCCTTAGTATTGGATTAAGTAATGTTATGTGGAGCTATTCTTTTTGTTTTGTCCGGTCGGGTTTGGGTCCGGGTCTGACCCGACCCTTGCCACCCCTTAGTATTGGATTAAGTAATGTTATGTGGAGCTATGCCTTTTGTTTTGTAGTTATAGAGTGGTAGGGTTTAGGTTCATGGGTTGCATTTAGCCCATATTCCCAAAATCAAAATTCTAGATCAATGTTTTTGAAGTGGGCCTCCGACTTAGCTGCGTAACTCTTTTGCTGAGACACGTATAGGGCCCAAAAAGTCATAAAACTTTAAAATAAATTTAAAAATTGCTAATAAATAAATAGATGTTTTTAAAAGTGAAACAAAACTAAAACCACATAAAAAGTCTAAATAACTACTAAAAATATCCAAAACATGGATCTATAAAAAGGGAAATGGTTCTATGGTTCTCCTACAACATAGAAGTTTTATCCTCCCCTTATACAATCGTCCATTCTGAATGGAGGGCTAAGATTGCCCCAATCACAATGTCATGTTTCTACACTATTTTATTTTAAATTTTTTTTTATAAACTTTTTTGACACCAAATTTTGGACTTCCATTCTTCTATTAAACTCGCACTAGCAAAAAAATATTAAAAAAATATTTTCAATAAAATAAAATGACCAAAATACCTTTGAAAATTTGAAAAGGGTATTTTGGTTATTATATTTTATCGAAAAACTATTTTTAATATTTTTTATAGGTGCGTCCAATGAGAAGATGGCATGTACAAATTTCATATTCATACAATTTGTATAAAAAAACTAAATATAAATACTTTGAGAGGTCGGATCTAAGATCAAACGGTGAGTGGTTCTCTTGATCAAAATTAGACGGCTGGATGGTCGGGGGAGGATAGAACTTTTATGCTGTAGGGGGAGCATAGAAATGTTGCCCCTATAAAAAAAGTTGATCTACAGTTGGAGATATCTTAGAAAAACTAAAAAAACTTGAAAATACAAAAATATGGCACATGACGAGAAAACTCTCTCAAATTCTTATGAGAAACCCATATTACATATTATGACTTTTATGTAACGATCCCATAAATTTATGTAATTTTTATTTTTTAATACCCAAGTTGTTCTTGAGTACTTGGCTCTGCAAGGGTCTGAGTCCAAATAACTCAATAGAGTCTAAGTAGCCTTGACCAAGCAGTTAAATAGTTTTGGACATAGATTTTGGATCGAAAAATTTGCTTGTCTATCATCTAGACCACCATGATCATAAGTCCTGAAAAATAAATTTATAAAACGTTAAAAATTATCTATAGGGTACTATTTTGGGGTCCATTATCAGATCTGTATTATTTTTGGAACTCCAAATTCATGCCGAAAATGGATTTACAGTGATTTGAGTTGTCTGATGGTTAGGGTGTTTAGAGTCGATGCATGATATCCGGTGTTTGAATCCCTGCAAGCCTACGTGAAAACATGATTTAAGTGGTTTGAATTCTATTAATTTTAGAGTTTGAATCCCTGCAAGCCTACGTGAAAACATGATTTAAGTGGTTTGAATTCTATTAATTTTAGAGTCAATGCTCCTATGTCTATTGTGAAACATGTTAGTATTAATGTATGTAACCAAACTATATAGGGGTGGTAATGGGTTGGAGGGGTGGTAATGGGTTGGGTGGGTGGGGAGGGGTCGTCTTGGACCCGGTCCTAACCCATCAGGTCAAGAACTTGGGCCCGACCTTGACAAAAATGTTTTTCAAATCTATAAAAACATTATATATTTTAAAAAAAGTTTTGTAAATATCATATATGTATTTTAGGTTTAGGAAAAATAGTTCCCATCATGTGTAAGATATCTTCCCTTTGGAAGACCGAACAAAGACTGTCCAATTTTTTACGGGCTAGATCTAAGAGTAAAATTGCTCAAAATTCAAATTGATGGCGCACTTGATAAAAATGTATAACCATTATAATTCTATGGCCTTGGGAATTCATCTCTATCTTAGGAAAATCCATTTCGAGCTCTTAAAACAGAATCAATTTAAATGTCTCGGGTCCATATACAGGATGGTTTATTTTTAGAGCTTCAAATCTATTTTTTTTTTATAATCTTGATTGATCTCTTGGGTTATAATAATTTTTCTCCTAGATTTTTTAGTATGCAATAATCCAAATATGAAGAAATGAGGAGGCACCGCGTCCCATTTTTTCTTAATTTTTATCTTTTTCTGGTGCCTCCATCACGCCAATCAACTTTCCGAAATATATTTAGTTGCATTGACTTGGAGGCTTAGATTAAGAGGATCCAACTGTGATTGATTGGCAAATCTAGTCGAAGTCGTAGATTTTACGATCCAACGGCGATTAACCCGTGGACTTGGCAGTAGTGGTAGAAAGCTGTGTCATGTTTTGAATTAGAAAATGGGGTTTGGGCCAACACGTTTTGGTAGAATTTGCAGTGAAGAACAGGGTTTGAAAATGGGGAATTGTTAGGAGAGGGCAGTAAATGGGGACCAAACGTAACGTGAGTCTCTTGGGGTCGCGCTCACGAGTATTTGGGTGCGTCTGATTTTCAAACCACGCGCTTTTTATGCTAAACTTTCCAAGACGTTAAATGGAACAGTTGTTTAAGAGAGGCACGTTCACACCATGTCACCTAAGAATCAAAAGTTATAGAGATAGAGAGATTTGGACTGGAGTTGTAAAAGTTGGAGAGAGAGCTAACAATTAAAGAGGAGAGCATGGGACGTTCTACAAACATAGCGAAACTTGGTCAATTGAGCATAGAAGCCATAGGGTTGGGACCGCCCAAACTTGGTCCTTAGTCCCTATTGGATTGGGTTTAAGAGGCATTGACCAAGCTTAGTACCCCAAAATAAATGCCTCTTAAACCTAGATTGGCCCAAGCTTGGTACCCCAAAATAAATAAAAGAAAAACAGTATGGGGAAAAAGGGACCAGGTAAGGCAGCCTTGTCACGGCCGGGCCCAAACCCCGATTCAATCGACTCTTGGGCTTTGCTGGCCCATTTTGTGCCTGAGACCCTAGTTTTTTAAGACAAGGCTGGCCATACGGGCTGAGCGACCCATTGCTAACATTAGGTTTTTTAATACAGGAAGCCAATAAAAATATATGAAAGCGCCCACAGCAGTGTAGGAAATTTTGGGGGGCGGTTCAAATTCTAACCTCCCAATTAGATCGGAACTGACCACTGGCTAGTTTTTGTTTTAACCGGTTTTGGCGAACTGGTCGGGTATTTTAAATTTTTTTAAAAAAGTTCTTTAAAATCCCAAAAAATAAGGAATTTTATTTGTAATATGTATTTTTAATATTTTTTTATCATTTTGGCAAAGATTGGAACATCTTTTTAAAAATTTAAAAAATATCCCGGGGCACAAATCAATTCTTTAAAATCTATTTTTTAATATTTTTCAACCTCATTTGAATGTGCTTTGTTTAATCATGCTTTAAATATGCTTTAGATTTTTTTTATATTTTTTATTTCTTTAACATTTTTTTGACCACCCGGGACTAGCCCGATTATACTGATTGAACCAACCAGTTTACTAGTTAGGCTAAACCGCTTCTCGCCCCATGTCTAGTTAACCATTATGGTTTGATTTTTCCTACACTAGCCTACAACATAATTCGTTAAAGACTGTTGAGGAGGTAAGGTATATATATATATATATATAGGAAAAGTCTTCCCAACGCCTATAGGCGAAAATGAATAGTGATTTTGTCTACCTTCATCATCATCCAAATTTCATCGCGCGGTCACGATTGTCCGGTAGTGTTTTATTTTTCATATTTTTTTTTTACAAATCAAAATGACTTAAAATTTGGAGGGTATGTACATCTTATTGAGGTGCATCTAATAAAAATATAAAAAAAATTATCCGTGAAAAATTAATTGACCAAAATACCCCAAAATTTTTTCGGAAGTATTTTGGTCAAATTTTTTATGTAAAATAGTTTTTTTTATATTTTTTCAAGATTCCCTTATTTTTGATGAATACACGCTCCAAATTTTAGGTCATTCCGATTTGTAGAAAAAGAATGAAAAATGAAACACTATAGGACAATCGTGACCGCGTGATGAACTTTGGACGGTGATGAGGGTAGGCGAAATCACTGTTCATTTTCGCAACTCCTATAGGCTAAAATGCACAGTGATTTCATCTACCCTCTTCACAGTCCAAAGTTCATTGCACGGTCACGATTGTCTAGTAGTGTTTTATTTTTTATTTTGTTTCTACAAATTGGAATGACCTAAAATTGGATTGTGAGTTCATAAAAAATATGAAAAATCTACGAAAAATATCAAAAAAATATTTTACATGAAAAAAATTGATCAAAATACCCCCGAAAAGTTTTGGGGGTATTTTGGTCACTTTTTGTTTAGTAAATTATTGTTTTTATATTTTTATTAGGTGCACCTCACTAAGATATACACACATTCCAAATTTTAGATTATTTTGATTTGTTAAGAAAAAAAAAAAATGAAATACTACCAGACAGTCGTGACCGTGCGATGAATTTTGGACGGTGATGAAGGCAGACGAAATCATTGTTCATTTTCGTCTATAGGTATTGGGAATAATATTCCTATATATATATATATATATATATATATATATATATATATAGTAATAATAAATTACTATAGTAATTAGTACTAGTTGTCGTACCTCGT
>NW_006494856.1:527805-569079 GCF_000471905.2 Amborella trichopoda
CGTACGATACGTAGTTAGGTTAGGTACGGTAGTAGTAAGGAGACGACGAACTAACTATATTATATTACGTTACTATAGTAGTAGTAGTAATATACTACTATATATATATATATATATATATATATATATATATATTGGAAAAGTCTTAAAAATGCCTATAGGTAAATTGTTACAGTGTTTCGCACCGTCATGGACATGCTATATTCGTGAAGGTTTTACCTAAAAATCGTTACGGATTTATAGGAGCCGTGGCGGTCCCTATATAATTTTTGCATGGAAAACTATCCCGTTATGGACTTGCTATGTCCATGATGGATCGCAACGGACATGCTATATATCTGTAACGATTTCAAGCAACTATTGTACAGTAATATGATGCAACAACCTTAAAAAACCATCTTATGGTCATTTTTTGATCCAAAATTTGAAATATACACTATTTTCATTCTAATGAACAATCACAAAAAAAAAAAAAAAAAAAATTGAAAACACAACCTAGAAAGTATTTTTTTAGCCCAATTAACATAGGCTGCTCATGTTAGTGATATGCTTAGATCTAGGCATTAGAAGGTTTTTTTTCATTTCCAATTTTTTTGGATGGCTTTATTATCATTAGAAAAAAAATGTTAAAAAAGAAAAAAATGATTTTGAGTTTATAAAGGCTAAAATCTTGAAATTCTTAAAATGAATGGTCTAGATTCGTTTTTGGAGAGGACTCATTTTGACCATATCTAGGGTTCAAATTTAACTTTTGTTTTTGGGAGATTGATTATTGAGATGAAGAGAGTGTGCGTGCAAACTTTGGGGTCATAGTATAATGCAACGACACTTCTAAAAAATTATGTTTGTAGTATTTGTATGACCCAAATTTAAATAATCAAAGTAAGGTACACCTCCAAAGTTTATTACATATATTATTTTCGTGTTAAAAATTATTAGAATAGCTTGAGAATCTATTTTCATCTCTAATAAAAAAAATTAAACTCCGAAAATGCTTCAAATCAAGTAGATCTATAAAACAAATGAGAGTTTTGAAAATAGACGCTCCTGATAATGTGTTATAATATACACTATTTTTAGGTCTAAACAATCTGTTTTGTTACATGATCATGCATCTCGATGTCGAGATGATCAATTACCGGTTTTTCTAAACAGCCTTTTTGGATTTTTAAAATACATCTTAATTCCACATTTTAAGGTTCCAACATTGTATAAACTTTTTCTATATATACATGTATTATTTGTGCATAAAGGAGCAGACGGCCAAAACAAAGTCCATAATTTCACCCAACACGCCAGCAAAATGATGGTCTGTACTAAATTACACCGCCTCTTTATAATAGAAAAAGTCGTTCTGTTTGGAAACCACATAATCTCAACTCTCAAGTATACATAGTAGCATCATCGTTCGAGTAAACAAATAGATAAATATATATATATATATATATATATATATATATATAAAAAGGAAAAAGAAGTAACCAAAGGTAACCCCGATTTAAATTGAACAATAGGTAGTGTTAAGCATATGAGTACAGTAAGCACATGAGATGAAGATTAACACATTCTAAATGTGTTTCAATGCTTGATTTTTCTTTTTGGGCCACACCTTGCTTGAACTGCAAGAGTCTTTATGGTGCCGGGGCATAGGTCTGTACCAAAATTGCTGGGCAGAGCAGAGACCACACAGCTCTCTTTACCTAAACAAGCCTGAAAAAAATAAAAAACAAACAAAAAGCACCTAATTGTTAGTTACTAGGAGCAAACATCAATGTTAGGGGCTTAGGAGCAAGCAACACCATATTTACGAGGTTTTTGAGAGACTGAGAGAGAGAGAGTACCTTCTCGACAATGTCCTTGGCGACAGCCGAGTGGCAAGTGCCAGTTGCAAAGGCACTGCAAATACCAATCGGGTTGCCAAAACTTGCAAAGTCGATGGTTTGGATGACATTGTCGGAGGGGCAATGGAGGTTTAGCATGGGCTGCAACTCGCTCTCATGCACCAATGCCTTTATCTGTGAGTCGCTCCTCTCAAAGTCCTTAACCTTTGGTGGGTGGTTCTCCGACACGAATCCGCAGATAATGTCTCTCCTGACATTCTCCAAGGTTATGCGTCGAGGGTTTCCTCCGGTCTCTTCGAGTATGACTAGCAAGTTGCGCTTTGGCTTTAGGAACGATCTAGGAATATGATAGACAGACTGAGAGGGAAGGCCCAGTGGTGTGAGGTAGGAGACCCAGTATCGACCGATGCTCTGTCCATTCACCCAAATCTCACCCTTCCCCATGCTGCTCATGTCCAGGGCTACGGGATCGCTACCGGCAGGTGCATCAAAGTGCCTCTGAAAACATGAGGAATTCACAACCATGGGGAAAACCTCACCGCATTCCTATGGGCCATATGAGTATCTAGCAACCATGACCTATGGGTTTGTCGGCTTCCGATCGAGAAGTTGGATGATCAATGTACTTGTTGAATAGTATGGTGGCATCTACTCATCACCGCTAATGCATGGCTAGAACAGTGATGAACTCGTAGTGACCGTATGGATCATATTTTACAGGAATTTCTTTACAATTCAGCTCTTCTTCCCAGGCGTTCACACGACAAAACATATAGCATGCAATTTGTATGGGAGTTCTACATCTCGAGCTCGATTCTTACTGCTGAACTACCCAAAACAAATTATATGCTAGTTACATGCATGCATATGGGGCATTTACAGTATTCTATCAAGATGAATGGTGGAGATGAGCCTTGGTATGAACATAAAATCCATTTCAGTACTACAGTCCATCTCCACCGTGTATCTTGGGAGTAAACGGTGGATGCTCTGCATATTTATGCCCTAGCATACACATATGTGGATGCTAAACTTTTTCCCAAGTGTCGGCTTCCAATTTTATATAGAGAAAGTATACAATGAGACCATTTATCTCTGGTAGAATATGGTCAAAACTAATATTGATCACTTGATGTCAAATTGGATGGTTCTATTTATTGCATTGACCAAGCTCAAAACTCAAAAAAAAAAAATTCTCACATTTTATGACACACCAAAACTATCGAATTCACATCAGATAGTTTAAGTAACTGTGAATATCAATATAAATGGTCGCATTGTATGCAATCTTTCTTATTTAACAACCGATTATAACTAGATTTGGGCCAGTTTGGAGGAATTTTGAACTATTGGGCAAAGTGGCTTTGAGTACGCACCTTGTACCATATGAGTGGCTCATGGTCATGGCCCTTGGCATCGACCCACTTCACCTTCTTTGAGCTACGAGGGTTGTAAACCTCTAGCTTTTCTCCTAACAACCCCACCTAAATAAGCAAAAAAATTTATTAATAATAATAATAATAATAATAATAATAATAATAATAATAATAATAGTAATAACAACAACAATTACTGAGGTTTGAAAATTTGTCGATAAGAATCAGAATTGCCAGTTCTAGATCTAAATCTGGGTGATTGTGGCTAATGAAACATGAGAACCACCCCAATTACTCAATTTATTAGTTTTTTATTGATTTTTTTGTAACACTTATTCTGATACAAAAAGATGATTAAGAATACGAACAATAATAGTAATAATAATAGTAAGATGTTCAAAGGTATTGTGTGTGTACATATTATAGACGTAGTGTGTGTACAGTGAGACACTTTCCCATGAAACCTGCAAAAGATATGAGAAGCATATGCTTACTTGGTGACCCCAAATGTTGTTGATGAGATCCTGGGTTCCAGTCATTAGACCTTGGATCAATACCTTGCTCACACCAGCAATCTTGTGCTCCATATAACCTCCACTATTCTTCATTCCATAAAAAAACAATAATACTAATATTGTCAAAATGTAACCACAAAAAAATGTAATATATATATATATGTATATATATATATATATATATGCAATTGGAATGTTTTTGAACTTTGGAACATTTGTTCCGCTTAATTTTTGAGGTGCACCTTACATCTGCAGTATAAGGTTGCAACCTTATATAAATTGTCTCCATTTGTATTTATTGGAGAATAACCCAAATGTGTCCTGATAGGTCTTTATAGTAAATTATGAAAAAACACATTTTATTAAGTGCAAAGTTTAATTGAGCTCTTAATTTAATGTGATCCGTCACAAAAATCCATCTCTTATATGGATTTAGGATTCGAAACACATCTTAACGTCTCATTGCATTTATTGTTTAGATCCTTGATTTTTTAAGGCTAAAAGGACACATACGAGAAAATTGCTAAAAATTAAAATAAATGGTAATAAACGGTCCAAACATAAACTTTAAAGTGGTTGGCTTTAACGTTCAGAAAACCAATTTTTATTTCAAGTTCATGAATGTAGTGATCAAGATTATTGAGGTATGAAATTTTAGTCTACAATTTATCTCTAAGACGAATTCTTGAAGAAAACCACATTTGAATAGGTATTTCAGCTGATACACTAAACCCCATCCTCTAATTATCGGATTAGAAGAACTACTTACCGGAAATCCAGTGGTCATGCTCAGTAAGGAAATCTTGTTCTTGCCAGGTTTCAAGGTTATGGGTTTGTTGAGAGAAAAGGGACTCTGTACATGGTCCCCATGTGAGCTTCCTAAAAAAAAGAAAAGGAAAAGCATAAGTCAAGATACAATAACCAATTCATAAATAAAAGAGCGACTATAATATACTCCTTTCGGTGCACACTGTCCACTTACTCCCTCGAGCTAAATGCCTATAAAGGAGGATTTTTCGATCTTAAATTCTGAGATCCACATTAGAATCACTTGTGGAGCATTTTAAAAAAAGAGATGAATTTTTTGTTTCTAAGCCTTAGATCTTATCATCTCAAAATTGGGCAGTCTTGATTCAATCTTAGGATATTATTCCCAAGCACATATGAAGTGTATGAAATTGTTTCTTTTTGAGGTAGGTTGTTAAGTTGTGGTTACATTCCAAAATTTTGGGTTTTCAAAAATACTTCTAAATATTACTTTAACTGAGGGAGTGAATGGATGATATTTGTGTTTTTGGTTAATTTAGTGGGAAGACAGGCCCACTAAATTGTGGGTCTGTCTTCCCACTAAATTCTAAGTTGTTAAGTTGTGGTTACATTCCAAAATTTTGGGTCTTAAAAAATACTTCTAATTATTACTTTACTTGAGGGAGTGAATGGATGATATTTGTGTTTTTGGTTAATTTAGTTGGAAGACAGGCTCACTAAATTGTGGGACTGTCTTCCCACTAAATTTTAGGTTCTTAAGTTGTGATTACATTCCAAAATTTTGGGTCTTAAAAAATACTTCTAAATATTACTTTACCCGAGGGAGTGAATGGATGATATTTGTGTTTTTGGTTAATTTAGTGGGAAGACAGGCCCCTACTTGTTTTCTTTTAGATAGATTAGGAAGTTAGTTTTTTTGACGGTATCAGTGGGTGGTGTCAGCAAGATTGAAAACCACAATATGATAACTAGGTGATATCAAGGTGCTACCGTCACCACCCAAACCGAAGATGAAAGATGATAGACGTACCAACATAAAGGTCGTTAACAAAACCATGGACTGCATGGCCCCAAGATGCAACCTGGAGAATTGGTTTGATGCTGTTGAGCAACGGTAGATCATTGCTACCTACATCAATACTACAATTGCAAGGAGATTAGCTTCAGTTCCACATGAAAAAGAAAAATCAATCCAACAAACACAATACTAATTCATTGCATCAGTACTCCACAAAGGGTACGATTTTAATGGTTAGTCAGATGCCTCTCTCTCTCTCTCTCTCTACCATACTAATTAGACAACATTTAAGTGAACTCTTGCATAAACCTACTTGTGCACATAGTAGAACCCTTAAAAAGAGGTCTCTACATTAGAAATGAGTGCAGGTGTTCTAGAAATTATTATTATTAGTTTTTTTTGGGTCAAACTCATACAAGTAAACAAGTTTGAAGGGAGTTCCTGCTATTTAACAAAGTTATGGTTGAAGTTTTCACTAAAAGATTAATGTGTCTGTAACTTTGCTATGGTCGGTGTCAAGCTGGTCCCAAGCCCAGATAAAGGAGGAGGGCTGTGTTAAGTAGGCAGTCAAGGTAAAACTTTGTCGAATCTTTTCATGAATTATGAAGTCTGACAAATAATGTGGATATAGCATAATGGTGTATAACTGATCCCAAATAGCTAAGATAAGGCTCAGAAGATGGTGATATAAATGTCAATCTTGGTTGTTTTAGGAGCGCTCATAATATAAAAACCCCAATTTAGTAGAGGACAATATCCTATGTATAAGAATATTGGCCCCATTAAACTAATTACTCTTGGTTATTGTAGTGCAGGCCAAACTCTAGACGGAACAAATAATAACAACAAACCAATTTGCTTCAAGAAAACATCAACAAAAGCTCTTATATGAGGTCAAGCCAATTTTGGAGCAAAGTGATAGACTTCTCTTACTTTGTTGTGTACCACAAAAAGTCAGTGGTATCCTTGGTTGCATTGTAATGTTCCAAGAGCAGGGAGTTTTGCACAGGAGTGTCCTCAGTGTTAGGAATACTGTCCTTGAACATCTTCCATCTCATGCCTTTACTGAAATCCTTCACATGATGGAAGGTCCTTGCATTATGCTGTGCATTTACCTGTAAAGAAGCTACTTTAATTAGTCGATTCCTTGTTTGAAATCGCAAATCGAGAGGAGGAACTTGCAAACTTCATGATCTGGGCTGAGTATCTGAAGAATGCAAAGAACTTGGTTCAGTTTAAGAACTTGATTACTTAAGTTAGATCGAGACCCCTGACAAGATTCTCGTTTTCTCCTTCATTGAGAGTTGATTTTTCTTTTTTTCTATTCTTCGATGGATAAGCATGAGAAATCGTACCCCCCTACCTAGAGATTGAGGCTCAAGCCACATATATGAATTTACACATGCACACACAAACATAAATGCTTGTAAAAACCATCATAGGAATTGGGATTAGGTTTTTTTCTACTTCATTTCCTAATAACATGAAGCTCTTAATAGTCCACCTTAGAATGCCAATTGGAATCTTTGTTAAACAATTGATACAAAATTTTATTGGCAACCAACAAATAGAAGCATCTGGCAGTATTCATTTTTACTAAATGCATTCACTTTGATCCTATTCTTCACTGTAGTGGGGGAGCTAAAAATAGATAAATGATTATGTCGTTCCTGGTAGTTCTTCTTTAACAGTAGATAGAAATGTACTGTGAATAAGGATCATGTGGAATGCGGAAGTTCTTCTTGATCATTTCTTGAAACATTATACCCTTATCTATGATTCCTTATATTTCTATTTTTGCAACAATATCTTTTTAGAGATGTCGCATTATCTACATTACTAACCCTTCGTGCTCCTTAGTGTTTCTAACCGTCCACTCACTTGTGATTGAGCCTGCAAGGGCAGTGCGGTGAGAGGCGACCGCAGAAGTAATCATACAAGTAGTATAACTCCCACTTTAAGACACATTGACTAATGTTTTGCCCTTGTAAAATTTCAAATAAGTGCAAAAATATATTCAATCTTATCAAGCCAAAGAAAATATAAGAAGGCATTAACTTCAAGTTTTGAAGAACTATTTCAAAGATTGCCAATTAAATTTTATTTCTAGGTATTATATCCATACATAGACATGCCCCTTTCTACTTTTTTTTCTTGAGGCTAAATATATAACTAATTAAATTTTTTAACTAAATTAAGATTTCATGAGGGATAAATTAAGATGCATGGTTGTCTGATAAAGGAAAGAAGAGAAAAAGAGAGGGAAAAAATGCCACACCTTTTTAGTGTTGAAGACTACTGTCTTGCAATCAGGCAGGATACTAATAGAACGTGGTGGCAAATAGTATGGCACATTTTGGAAATATATAGTTGCAGCTTCCCTAGTATTATTGTTGGCAAGGAAGGCTGAGCAAACATTTTTCTCCGAATTCTGATAGACACGAGCCTGCAAAAAGAGATGTTAATAGCACAATAAGCTTAAATATGATACATCCAAAAGTATAACAAACCCATTAAAATGCTAGAAATAGTGTACTAATTTTTAAAAAAGGAAACATGTAGAGAGAGACCATTTATTTTTAGTATAAGGAGGTTATGAGTATTTTTTTCTATGATTTTAAGTCGGGTGGCTGTAAGTGTCATTGACTAGGCTCAAAGTTCAATTTTTTTTTTCAAACTTCGTGACACACCGCAAGCTATGAAATTCAACATCTTATGGTTAAGAGTGACTGTGAACTCCTTATAACAATGATAACTAGTCTCATAGTATACAATGAATGCCCTAATGAAAATTAGCTTGGGTGAGGAGGCATCATCAACAAAAATGCAAAGAACATGTCGAATTCCAAACTAGAAGAAAATGTGAGAAAGACAGTAGAATTAATACCCTAGAATGTCGAAGTCATTGTTATAATTGATGCAAGCATACCTCTAGTTGATGGCCCAAGGAGTAATTTGAGTGAGTTCCCCAAAGCAAGGCCTTTCTACTAAGTTTAAGAGCCCTATGCAAGTCCCTCAGATGACCCCATTTGGGTTCCCTTACAAGACCTAGCATTTTTATAAATCAAGCCACACCAAGTTCAAAATCTACACCTTTCCCAATAATAAGAATCAGAGATTGGGATTCATGTTTCCTAACCATATTCATCTAGTGGGGCTTCGTCGTAGTAACGAGTCGTCACGAACGATGAAGTTGTCCTCCCAAAATTCGTCCCACCATGATACTGCAGTAGACAGTTGAGATTTGTTTTCAATAATAATCGAAATATAGCAAATGTAGAAGAGAAGTTGAAGGAAAAGAAACGAATTTGTTGTTGCTTAATAGGAACTGCATACCATATAGTAGTTCACCAGCGTGCCGTGCTTCGAAAACCACCGAGCAACAGCAAATGCAAGATCCTCTGCTGGTCTTTGAGATGGGGGATCACCGAGTACTCGATACCTACACATTTGCAATGCTAATGTTTGAGAAATATAACGATTTTCAATTTCCTCTTTAGGAAGAGGTTAATTCAAATCTCTGTCTCCCCCCTCTCTCTCAGTTTCATGTTCCAATTTTTTTGAGCTCTATCGACAACCAGGCATTGTCAAATGACTGTCGATACATCGGCATTGGAATTATCTTTGCAAACGAGGAAGAGAGTTTACGTAGCTTAAAATTGGTCTAAGATAACTCACTGAGCAGTCCAATTCTCGGTCCATAACGAGGGCTTGTTCGGTGAATTGGGGCCCGTGAATGTATCACCACAGTTCCTTCCATTGCAGGTGTTAATCTGCACCAAATGAGGATGGATCAAAGTTTTGTAATAAGAATTCATGCTGCAATAATTTCATTGCCTAAAACATGACGTTTATGTCTAACAAATGGTTTGATAGGAAATGATGTAGCTCAATTTTGGAACACCAGCCGTCCATGCCGTTTTATTTTTCCGTTTTAACAAAAAGGCCCAAAAAATGCAGTATTTACGTGGAAGGATTAACTCCTTTGGATTTTTTTTTTCTTTTTCCGACTTTACTGCTGATGGTTGAAATATCAAACCGCTGATTGTTCACATTTATTAATAACAATACGCGCTCCGATGTTTGAGACATCAGACCGCTTGTGTTAGGGGTACCTTAAAATTTGTAGTGCGGTCCGACGTTTTAAACATCAGACCTCCCTACAAATTGTCACATTTCATTTTTTTTGACATTAGATGGCCTTATGAATATAAAAATAGCAAAAATGAATTAATAGATGGTGTGATATTTAAAATATCGACCCCCGGGCAAAGTTGGAAAACTAATACGAGGAGGTTAGTCCTTCCATGTAAATGCCGCATATTTTTGGGCCTTTTTGTTATAACAGTAAAATAAAATCGTAGTAATTTTCCCGCCACTTACATGGATAACGGGCCAACTTGTTACAATATAATGATATATAAAGGCAATGTCAGGGAAGAAAAACGTGTTTTTTTTAATTGTTAGAAAAGATGGGTCTTTACAAGAAAAAACGGAAGTCATTTTAAATGAACGGCAGTTGTGAAATGAACTTACAGCCATGATAACGGATTTGAACCTAAGATTTTAAAATATCAGAAATAACGGCTGTTGTTTTGTAAATACCAATTGTTATAATATACAAGGAAAAAGTTTATATAAGGAATCAACCTTATTATATAGAAGTAAGACGCGCTTCAAATATTTATCGAAAAAAATAGAAGTAAGATACACCTCAAAAATTTATTGAAAAAAGTTGTTTTGATGCGAAAAGCCCTCAAATTGACCATCTCAGCTTTGAGATCTACATATATGAAAAAAAAATAAAAAAAAGAATTCAAGTATTTTAAATGATGCATCTTGTAACGCACTATCTAGACCGTCTATTTTTAAGATTGTCTAAGTGTTTGTAGATCTAACGGATCTGTATTATTTTTTAGCTTTAAATTTCATAATTAGATGTGCAATAGATTTCTAGGTCATTGCTGAAATTTTTGACACTAAAATTATATCTTTCAACCTGGTTTGGAGGCACGCCGTACTTGGATTGTTTAAGGTTGACGCCTTATGCACACTGCACCCAATATCCAATGGAGAAATCTTTCCATAACATGGTATGACGAATAAATGAGGACTACGAAACTCACCACAGCACCAGGAGCATCTTTTTGCTTGCACATAATCCAGGGTACACCAGTATTAAGCTTGAGGGCCATGTTCCCGGCCCATTGCACATAATCTGCTCCCCTCTCTTTAAACACTTGTTGAACATTGTTATATTCGTTCTCAATCTACAATAAACACCAAATCAATTGAATATCGAATTAAAATGTAGGGAATCTCTAAAATTCTTTTAAGAGTGATTTAGGTACGGTCCCTAAAATTTTAAGTAGAATACAAAGTGCTCTATTTATAGGCAGAAATTACAAAGAAGATCGGTCAGCCTGTTTTTTTTTTTAAAAAAATTACCCCTCGGTTAACTCAAATTTTGAATTTTTTTTTTTTTTAAATTTTTTTTTCGTTAGTAGGGCAATGCCCCTAACTTTAAGGCATTTGCCTACTAACATAAAAAAAATAAAAATAAAATTTAAGTTGACTGAGAGGTAATTTTGGAAAAAAAAAAAATATACAAGTTGTCCAACCTTTACAATTTCCGCATATAAGTGGAGCATTTCGTATTTTACCTAATATTTTAGGATCCATACGTAAATCAGTCATTCTTTTATCCCAATGTAGAGAGAGAGAGAGAGATATTTTAAGAACCTGTGTGAGAATTATAGGACCCCCTTGTGGAGCGAATAGTTCGTTTTTATTCATCATGTTCACGATCATCTTCGCATATCTCTTCATATAATACTGCAATGTAATAGAGGCAGGGTTTTGGACCATAAGTTTGGGAATATAATTAAAGTTGGTATTATTCAAGAGAGAGAAAGAGTGTGTGTTAATCTGGGAACGAATTAAAAGAGAGTGGATATGGGAACTATGAGCAGTGATCGATTGCACGACCTGGCCGTGGAACCCAGCCATGGGTAGTTTCGGGTAACCCGAAACCGGTCTAGGCAGCTTGCCAGGGTCGGGCACGTGCCGACCACTCAAAAGAACGTTTAATCTTTTTTAGAAAAAATAAAAAAAAAATGTTTAAAGTATAATTAAACAAAATATATCCAAATGAAGTTTAAAAAAGTAGCTACCAAATAGATTTTGAAAAATCAATTTATATCTATTTTTAGAAATATTCCAAAAAAAAAGAGAAAATGTAAAAAATAAATATTTATAGCCGAATTACTTCCAATCTATTCTAAAACAATAAAAAACTTTAAAAACACTATTACAAATAAATTTCTTATTTTTTTATAATTTTTTGAATTTATTTTAAGTTAGGGCCAGCTAAAATCGGCCGCAGCCAGCGCCCGGTTTTGCAAGCACTAACTATGAGAGATAATGTTGAACCAAGAGAGAGAGAATATGGAACTATGAGAGGGAGATAACATGGAACTAATATGGGAGTATGTGAGAGATAATGGGGACATAAGAGAGAGATAATATGGAAGTAAGAGAAGAGTGTATGTATTTATATATGAGAGAGAGATTCACCTTGAATGGCTGGTTGTCGGTTCGGAAGATAATACCGGGCTTCTCTCTCAACCAATAAGGGAACCCACTGCATTAGTAGTTCATTGAGATAGCACATTAGTGGATCTTTCCATAAAAAGAATTCTATTAAAACCAAAACTAGGGTTGGCAATAGATCCGGACGCGGACTTGGACCCGACTTGAAATCCGTCTGGTATATCCAACACGTGTCTAGTATGGGTCCAACATTTGGATCCGGCTGGTTGGGTCCGAGTCCAAAATCTGGACCCGAACACTATTTAGGTCTGGGTTCAGTTGGACTGACTTGTACCCGACCTGTACTCGTAAACTGCTGGAGATAAATACTTCAAGCTCTATTTGTGTGTGTGTGTTAAGGATTGTGTACAATAAAAATTCATAGTCGTCTTTAGCGATTAAATAACCAATCAAACTAATGATTGTGACCTTTTTACCAATAATATGGATATATGGGAAAGAGATGTACCCATGATTCCATTCAGCCTCGATAAAGGGCCCAATTCTTAGAATCACATAGAGACCTTGCTTTTGAATGAGCTTGATGAACTTAACGAGATTATATCTGCCTTTGAAATTGAACTGCAAAAAAAATTCATCTCAAATTCGCAACCCCTTCATCTTTAATGCATTGTTTATAACTTATAAACGTTTAATTTCAGGTAAAAAAAGGCTCACCTTTCCTTCCACTGGCTCATGAGCGTTCCAAAACACATAGGTTGAGATCACATTTATTCCTCCTTCCTTTGCCTTGGCGATCAGGTCAGGCCACATCTGATCAACACAAGCTTTTTAGAAAGCCCTCAACCTTAACAAAATCTCAACAAAAAAAAAAAAAAAGGTTTCAAATCCCTAGAAGTAGTTTAACTTGTAACACATTTTCTAACTCCCCAATTGTAAGTGTTTACATAGCTTTCCCGATCTGCATCATTTTTAGAGCTTAATATTATGCAAAAAATTTTATTTATTAATGAAGAATTTCAGCCTTGCGTAAATCGCACCCTCGAAATACTGGTATATCTTCTCCCTCAAAGAATAAGAAAGAAACAGGAGAAGACCAAACAACTCACATCAGGAGTGCTCCTAGGATAGTGAATAGAACCAGAGAAGAAGAGCTCTCTCCTCCCATCAATAATTAGCGACCTTCCATCATATGTCACATTCTGTTTTCTCCCCACTCCTTCATGGCTCAACGCAACCGAACCTTCATGGCTCAACGCCCCTGAAATTGTAGAGACAAGGACAAGGCACAGGACCCCAAGACTCAGGCCCTGAATGCACTTTGACATGGCTAATAAGCCTAAGAAATTGCAGCCCCAACCCCGAAAACAAAACTCTGAACCAGTTGATCCGATGGGCTCCTCTTCATAGAAAGAGGAACCCCGGCGCAGATGAATCGCTGTGCGGCCGTTATAAGCATTTAAATTAAATAGGGAACGATGGGTTGAGAGAGAAACCCGGTTATTTCTTACAGATCAAGGAGCGGAATACCAGAACAATGGGGAGTTTTTTCTATTATTATCGCCCTACGTGTCCTTTTTTCCATTGTTTTCTCTGTGTAATTTAACAAGTGCTCTGAGATTAACACGGGGAGAGAAGAAGGAGAGATGGTTGAACACGTAAAAACCTTTTTTTTCCACGTATAAACATAAGGAGAGATGCGGGAGAAAAGAGCTTGGAGGGACATATACACCAACAAATGAAGGTCTTGGAAGGTTTCTATACTTCTACACCATAAAAAGATTTATGCTTCTCCTTCCATTCAGCTGTCCAATTTAGATCAAGTGAGCTTTTGATCTAGATCCCGTTAGATAGAGTATTTTATTTTTAATATTTTTTTTATAAATTGTATGAATATGAAATTTGGTACGTATCATCTTCTCAATGGGTGAACCTACAAAAAATAGTTTAATTGTTTTCATTAAAATATAAAAATGACTAAATACCCCTTAAAACTTTCAGATGTATTTTAGTCATTTAATTGAATTAATTTATGTATTTTTATTTTTTATTTTTTATTACTAGTGCGAGTTTAAGAGATGAGTGGATACCCAAAATTTAGGGTCAAAATAATTTTTATAAAAAATATTAAAAATAAAAAAAGTGTAGAGACATGACATTGTGATTGGGGACATCTCAGCTGTCCATTTAGAACGGACGGTTGGATAAAGGGGAAGTATATAAATTTTATGATGTAGGGGAAGCATAACGTATTTTTTTTTTGTGTTCTTTTTTTTTACAAATTGTATGAAAATGAAAATTGATACGTGCGATCTTCCCAAGTACGACTTTAAGAGAGGAGTGGATGCCCAAAATTTGGTGTCAAAATAATTTGTAAAAAAAATATTAAAAATAAAATAGTATAGAATGACATTGTGATTGGGGCCATCTCAGCCGCCCATTCAAAATGGATGGTTGGATAGGGAAGAAGTATAAAATTTTTATGGGGAAAAATAGAAAGTTTGCACAAAAAATTATCAAATACTAAGTTAGTTTATTGAGTAAATTACGCGCGTCTATCTCTTAATTAAAATTTTGTTTAAACCCAACTAATTTTTGCACTATTATATTGGTACTTGTTTAATTCACTATTTTTCTAAAGGAAAAAGTCTATATAAGGTTGCAACCTTAAATGTGTAATAACCGATGCGCCTAAAAAATCCATCATAAAAGATTGTTTTAATGTTGAAAAACCCTCTAATTAATCATCTCGACATCAAGATTAATGAATATGAAAAAAAACAAGATTTTAAGTTAAAAAAATATTGCATCTCGCAACACAATATCTAGACTGTCTATTTTCAAGTTTTTCATATGTTTATAGATCTGCCAGATTTTAACCAATTTTGAAATTTAAAATTTTATAATTAGATATGAAAATAGATTTTTAGATAATCCTAAGAAATTTTTATACCAAAATAATATGTTTTAATAAAATTTGGAGCTGCGCCTTAGGATTTGTTTAATGTTGCAACCTTATAGAAAACACATCCTTTTCTAAAATCGCCAAATTCCCCATATTTTGGATTCTCAAGATTTTAAAATAGACATGTTGAAAGTTTGTTATTTTTAATTTTTTTTGAATTTTGAACTGCAAAAATACAAAATTTAATTATTTTTAAAATTTTGGATTTTCAAAAATAAACATTTTTAAAAAACAAAGTTATCACTAAAAAAGAAAAATAATTGTATTTAAAATTTTCACATTTTCCAAAAATGCAAAATTAGTTAATTAGTTAATTTTTTAGATTTTTAAAAATCCAAAAGTTTCTAAAAACCCAAGGTTACGTGAAATTTGAGACTAATTTTTGGATTTTGAACATCCGGATTGTACAAGCAATTTTTCGGTTCTCACAATTCAAATTTTTTTTAACCGAACATGTACTAAATTTTTAGTAAAATTCAGACTTTCAAGATGGGAATCTTTTTGTAATATACATAAAATTACCGATCCTTGACCCCAACAAGAGGGAGAGGTGAGTTTTTCTTTTTGTTTTGAAAACCTACGTCTATTTAGTATTTTCAAAATTTGAGAATAAAATCAATTCTCAGTTTTTGAAAATCCTAAAAATGAGTATTTTGGGAAAGAAAAACCAAAACATGAGTATGAACCTAAATTTTAAAATTGGTAAAAGATTTCCCTCTCCCGCAGGTGTAGGAATTTGAGGGCCTCTTATAAATATAACTAGTAGAATGCACCAAAAGTTGCAGGTGTTGGCGTGCGTGTAATATATTTATTAATGATATTTTGCAAAGAAAATAAAATTACAAAATCTAAAATGAGAACATAGAATGAAAGAAAAATTAAACTAAATTTTGCAATAAAATAAAAAAATAAATAGTTTCTCATACATGTAGAGTGAAAGCGAAAGAGAGATGAAATACTTTTCACAAATAGCAACAGTGATTGAAATACTATTTGTTTGACTATTAGACATAAACTTAACGAAATGAGTAAATTATTTATCCATTATTTTGAATAACACATAAAATTTTAATATATCAAATTATGTAATATAGAGAGGATATTATTTTGATTATTATTTCAATTATAATAATATTTAGTACTTACAAAAATAAGTTTATATTATATAATTATTCCTATTATTAAAATAGATTAATATGAAGTACCTAAAAACTAATTAATATTATTTAATTAAAATTCTAATAGTACAACATAATTATTGTTTTTATTTCTAATCAAACTATATTTAATAAGGAAAAAGTTTATATACAGCCAAGGCTTTAAACAATCAAATTAGAGCCCACAAAAATTTCACTAGATATCTAAACATCTAGACGTTGTTTTGATGTCTAAATATCCTAAAATTGATCATCTCGACATCAAGATGCATTAACATGAGAAAAAAATGGATTTCAAGTTTTGGAAATAGTGTATCTTGTAACAAATTTTTGAACCGTCAATTATCAAGATTTTCAAGTTTTCAAAGATATTATTGATCTACACTCTTTTTGAAGCTTTAAAATTTATAATTAAAGATGAAAATATACGTTAAGACTATCACAAAGATTTGCAGTATTGAAACGACATTTCTCGACACTATTTGAAGGTGCACTATACTTTGATTATTTAGAGCCTCGGCTCTATACAAACCACATCCATTTAATAATGTTATACTAAGTGAATTATTATATTTCAAAATTATCAAATTTGATTATCATTATTCATGTACACATATTCATCACATTTATAATGTCGACCAAATAAAAAAAAATAAACAAAATATGAAATGTATCTCTATAATAATATTATTACTACTATATAGTTACACATCTGATAATAAAATCTATCATTATAATTATATTCTTGATATTTTTAATAATCATTATAGTTATTTTAGTAATGAATATTATAATATTTATGAATTACAATTAAAATATTCTCATGATGAATTATCATCATGTTAATTATTATTGACAAATATTATTGGCCAATATAAAATGGGTGCGGTTTCTATAGAACCTAGGCTCTAAACAATCAACTTAGAGCCTACCTTTAAATAGTGTTGAGAAATGTATTTTCAATATTGGAAATCTTTGTGATAGCTTTAAAATACATTTTCATATTTATTTATAAAGTTTAAAGACTCAAAAATAGTGTAGATCGACATATCTATGAAAAACTTGAAAATATATAATTGTCATAATTGTATACAAAACTATATTTATGAAAATAGACACAAAGAGACCATTAATCTTTTGTATATGGGTCTCAAACCGGTTTCCCCTAAAATCTCCCTTTTTATATATATATATTTTTAAAGATTATCTAATTTTTTTATGTCCCCGTAAGTTCCCATCTCTTAAGTCTCTATTTTATTTTATTTTTTATTTTTAATTATTGTTTTAGATCATCGATGCAAATTAAAAGGCTCAAAATACCCATGGGAATATCCCTTGGCTCTAGGTAAGAGAGAATAATATTAATTGGTATTGTGATCCTTCACTTTTTATTTTCTCACTTGGGAGAAATTCCACAGTTATATTTTACTGGTCTCTTTGTGAGGATTAATATGTTTGATTAGGTCTAGTACTTGCACATTTCCAGCTAAAAGGGCACGATAGTTATTAGATATAGCTAGATGGTATTTTATATAAATCACATTTGATTGCATCTTTATTAATCTTAGAGAACAACAGTAATATGTATTCCATTGTCGTCTAGAGGTTAGGATACTTGGCTTTCACCCAGGCGACCCGGGTTCAAGTCCCAGCAATGGAAACGTTTTCTTTTTGGCGTTTCAACTTGTTTTGTAGTCTACAATTTAAACTTCTAGTTAAATGGCGTCTACAGTTTAGGTTTACAATTTAGGTATTAAGATCAAACGGTGGGTAGATCTCTTGATCAAAATTGGATGGTTGGATGATAGGGGAAGCATAGGTTTACAATTTAGGTACTAAGATCAAACGGTGACTTTTTTTGGAGTCTACAATTTAAAGTTCTAGTCAAATGGCGTCTACAGTTTAGGTTTACAATTTAGGTAGTAAGATCAAACGGTGGGTAGATCTCTTGATCAAAATTGGATGGTTGGATGGTAGGGAAAGCATAGGTTTACAATTTAGGCACTAAGATCAAACGGTGACTTTTTTTGAAGTCTACAATTTAAAGTTCTAGTAAAATGGCGTCTACAGTTTAGGTTTACAATTAGGTAGTAAGATCAAACAGCGGGTAGATCTCTTGATCAAAATTGGATGGTTGGATGGTAGGGGAAGCATAGGTTTACAATTTAGGCACTAAGATCAAACGGTGAGTGGATCTCTTGATCAAAATTGGATGGCTGGATGATAGGAGAAAGAATAAATCTTCTATAGTATAGGGGAAGTATAGAAACTTTCCATTCACTAACTTCTAGTCAAATGGAGTCTACAATTTAGGCAGTGAGGCCTTGCATACTCCTGCGGGAGTACATCGGTCACTTCCTCGGGCAAGAGAGCTGCTAAGTAGGATTTTATCAATAGTTAATTTTAGGGTCTATTTTAGAGTTAAAAGTTGAGTATTTTTAAAGGTCGAGTTTTCTATGCTGTATAAAACTTATACATTCTCCCTATCCAATACTCCTGCGGGAGCACTTAGGTCACTTATTCTCTTGGGCAAGATAGCTACTAAGAAGGATTTTATCGATAGAAAATTTTAGTATCTATTTTAGAGTTAAAAGATGAGTACTTTTAAACAACAAGCTTTCTATTATTTCCTTATAGCACAAAACTTATATACTTTTCCCTATCCAACCGTCCATTTTGAAATCACAATATCATATCTTTACGCTATTTTATTTTTAATATTTTTTATAAAATATTTTGACACCAAATTTTGGACATCCACTCCTCTTTTAAACACACATGTAAAAAATATAAAAAAAAATATTCAATAAAAAAAAAACTCTAATACCTTTTAAAGTTTCAAAGAGGATTTTGGTCATTATATTTTATCAAAAAATTATTTTTAATATTTGTCTTAGGTGTACCCCATTGATATGTAAAAAAACTACAAATAAAATAATCTTAGGCTTCAGATCTAGATCAAGCGGTCAGTGACTCACTTGATATAAATTGGACAGCTGGATGAGTGGGAAGTATATATCTTCTATGCAGTAGAAGAAATAATGTAGAAACCTTTCAATTTTTAAACAAAAGAATCTATTTTAGAGTCATAATATGAGAATAAAAAATTTGAATTCTTATATAATCAGATTTGAAATTGGATATACCCTGTTCAATCTGTTATTTTTTTCAAAGGCATCTGATTTTTTTTTCTTTTTTTTACTTATTTTGCATTTATTTTTAAGGTTGGTTTTAGTTCAAGGAGGTTACATCCTCAAATTTTTTGGTCCTTAAAAAAATACTTAGTAGATTATGTTTCACCTGAGGGAGTGACTAGATGATATGATCTTTCGCCCTAGTGTTAAACTTCACCACGCTGATTTTTTTTTCTTTTGTTTTTGGGAATCTATTAACTCATAATTCCATTAGCTAAATGCAATGTGTCACCAACCTGATTTTTTTTTTTTTTGGGAGTCTATTAACTCATATTTCCATTAACTAAAGCCTAAAGGCAATGTAGAGGCCTTCAGTCTTCTTGAGTTACACTTCTTCTTAATATGAATATTCTTATCGACCTAGCACATGCTATCCATTTTTCATGCTTGATTTTTATTATTCTTCAAGTTGCTTTTTTTTTTGGAAAAAGTCTATATAAGGATGCTACCTTATATTGTAGAACTACGGGCGCCCCAAAAAAATCCATCGGAAAATGTAGTTTTAATGTTGAAAAACCATTTGATTGATCATCTCGACATCGAGATGTATGACTATGAAAAATGAAAGGACTTTAAGTCTCAGAAATAGTGCATTTTACAACATATTATCTACGCCGTCCATTTTCATGATTTTCATATGTTTATAGATCTACTTGATTTTAACCATTTTTGAAATTTAAAATTTTATAATTAGATATAAAAATAGATTTTGAGATAATCCTCAAAACATTTTACATCAAAATTATATACCATGATAAACTTTGAAGGTGCACCTTACCTCTACATTTATAGATGCATTTGTATGCAAACTGCATCCCTTTTTTTTTTTGCCATCGACAAAGGAGTTGGCCTGATGAACATGATGGAAGATATCGTCAAACCACCTATCAAATCCATTATTTGACACTATATTGAACAAAACTCTCATGGGATATGCTGCTATTTTCTATACCATCTCACCACATTTAGCGAGTCTCCCTCCACCATAGAGTGGGTGCCCAGATTTCTAGTGATGAGAAATCTTAGACCATAAAGGACGGCCTTAAATTATCTCGTCTTGGTCTTTTATACTATCCATTGCTTTTACATACAAAAACTACCTAATGTGATGGGGTATGGACGTATTTTCACACCAATTAGTCCTAGTGAATTTTTTAAACCAAGTGGCATCCAGTTTTTTTTTGGGTAAATAACGTCTAGTTGGTGCGAAAATACTTCTATACTTAATCACCCAAGGTAATTTTTTCACGCGTAACAAATGTTGAAAAAGATGGACTGTTCAAATAATAACACAACTTTTCAAAACCTTCAAAGGACAATCTCACATTTAACTCTCTTCCAATCAAAAGATGCTCTTAAGAAAAATGGAAACAGTTTATATAAGTTTGCAACCTTAAAATGTGGACTTAAAGATGCACCTCAAGAATCCATTGGAAAATATTGTTTTAATGTTGAAAAACCCTCTAATTAATCATCTCGATATTGAGATATATGAATAGGAAAGAAAAAGAAAGATTTTGAGTTCTAGAAATAGTGCATCTTGCAACACATTATCTAGACCGTCCATTTTCAAGATTTTCATATATTTCTAGATCTACCTGATTTTAAACATTTTTTTAGTTTAAAATTTTATAATTAGATATGAAAATAGATTTTCAAATAATCCTAAGAATTCTTTATGCCAAAATTACATGATAAAATTTAGAGGTGCTCTTTAATTGGATTGTTTAAGGTTGCAACCTTATAGAAACCCCATCCGTAAAGTGAATATGGAGTAAATATGGAGGGTTTTTGTCAACTGATATTTTGTATTCTCCTCATGGGTATGTATGGAGCCTAGGCTCTAAACAATCAAATTAGAGCCTACCTTCAAATAGTGTTGAGAAATGTGGTTCCAATACTGGAAATCTTTGTGATAGCATTAAAATATATTTTTATTTTTATTTATAAAACTTTAAAGCTTCAAAAATAGTGTAGATTGATATATCTATGAAAATTTGAAAATCTTGAAAATTTACGGTCCAAAAATGCGTTACAAAATACCCTATTTCCAAAACTTGAAATCTATTTTTTTCTCATGCATATGCATCTTGATGTCGAGATGATCAATTTGAGGATCATTGGGCATCAAAACAACCTCTTTTAATGAAATTTTTGAGGTAGGCTCAAATTTGATTGTTTAGAGCTTCGGCTCTATGTAAACTTTTCCCTTCTTTAAATGCCCTACTTGATTGCAGTGTACCATTGCGTTTTGGGATTGTATACAACAAATGTAGTATATTGTTCCTGTCCTGATACTACTTGTTGACTCCATCCATTCGCAAGTACGGATGGTGAAGATGAACCATGGAGGGGACGACTCCATTTCCCAAGCGAGGAGTGGTTCAACTCCGCCATTCATTATGAGAATCAATGGCGGAAGCTTATGAAATGGCGCTGGCCAGTTGAAACTTGAAACCACTTCCACATGAGAAAATAGGAAAGCATATCATGCAGTGGTACATGCACCATCCATTCTTATTTACGTAAGGTGTAAACTAGCCACACCCAAGTAAATATCATTTTCTGATAATCCATGCCCAAGTGAATATCATTGTGAGCTACAATTAATCTCCAAAATCCATTACAAGAGATGTAAGGGTAGATGCAAAGCAGGTAAATAGTTTGGGTCCAACATGACTAGGAGGTTGAACCTAAAACTGACTGGTTAGGTCTTGGCAGGACCAGGTCCAAGTCAAGTGGACCCAGACTTGACCAGCAAAACCCACCTGAGGGTGGTGTCTCCAAACTTGGGCCAGGCCACAAGGTGCACTGGCCCAGTTATCACCCCAGGGTAGATTTCCCTTGGTCCATCGATCCCTGAGTGTTTTTTTTTTTGTAGAAATGATCTATGCTATACATTTTATAGAAAATTTGCTAAAACTTGTGGACCTATGTGGCCCTTTCAAGTTCCCCATGTCTAGATCATTTTTAATGTAAGCATGGGGACAACATTCAACACGATGAAATAAGCCTTACGGCTCTACAAAGCTAAAGATGAAATCTTTCCATAATTCTATTTCCATTTAGTAAAAACACACACTAAAAGAAACATGAAACATAATTTAAGAAAAAGAAAAACCGAAAAGAGGAATAAAAAACCAAGAGTAAAGCCTATCCACCCGAGACCTTGGGTCCCAGTCCTCAGCAAGAGAGAGCGCACATCTCTCAAACAAAGGACTCGGACACTAGCAGTAAAAGGGTATTTCCAACAATTCAAAACACCTTTCCCAGTTTAGATAAGTGACTAGACCGACATTTACATGACCACCAACTGCTCTATAGAAACCAAAATCCCCACAATCTTCACACTCTTCCTATTTCAAGAGAGATCCCCCAACACCAACATTTCCATCAAAAGAGCTGAATTTGAAATGTCCAAACTCCACCCATGTATTTCAATTTCTCCACATTCATCGACCATCAGCTGAAGCGAAGGACTCAGCAAACCCAGTAGGCTTAGTTGGTATGCTCGAACCTGTATCCTCAGAAGCAAAGCCAAAGGCCCCCGTTGCTTGTGAATCACTTGAGGCTTGCCATCTCTTTACAGCCTCAGGTAAAGGCAAGTCAAGATCAACCCCATAATACTCTTCAGGGTCAGCCTCATCTTGTGGCTTCCAAACATTAACAAGAGATGACAAAACACCAACCACATAGCCCATATCGGGCCTTTGAGTTGGGTCTCGCATTGTGCATTGGAATGAAAGTTCGGCGACTCGTGAAATGCTCTCTAGAGTCTCCTCAGAGGGGGGATCAAGAGATGGGTCAATAAGTGCTTGGAGGCCACCATTGGTTGGGAGGATGCGGCGAAACCAGGAAGAAAGCACCACGCACTCTTCAGTCTGATTCTCTTCTAACGCTTTTCGGCCAGTTATTAGCTCCATGAGGATGACGCCATAGCTGTACACATCTACCTTGACTGAGACACGAGGATTCACTGTCACAACAGTAGAGATAAAAATGGTTAGTGATTTGTTATTATTATTGAGTTAAACAGTTATTTGAGTGCTCTGATAAATCACGGAAGGGAAGGTAAACTACGATCTATAGTGATATGGTTGTTAGGGTTGGCACCATCTAATGAATCGATTAGATGGAGATGGAGGGTGAGCGGCACATAACATAGAATTAATGACATGTTTGGTGGGACCCATTCTCACTCCACCATCGTCCAACTGGTTGATGGGACTGTGATGACCTTTATGACCATATTAATACCATAAGATGTTACCATGAGCATTCAGATCATAGTATGCTTTCCCTTGAAGGGAAATATGCTTTAATCTAATGGACTATATTCTATTGGGGGTCATCACCATCCAATGAAATAGTGATTGGTAACAGAGATATTCAGAACCAACATAACAGGATCCAAGGCTCACTCTTTTTCCATCGATGTCCATCATTTCATTGAATGGTGAGACTATATTGTCTTCCATGGTCCATTATATTATTGGTACAAAATATGGTCCACTTCCTGCCTTAAAAATGTCCCACAATCACAAGGGAAGAAGTCCATGTGATTCCCATCCAAATTCTGAAATGACGGGATTCACAAGATTTCTATTTAAAAACAAAAGGGGTGAAGAGATGTTCACTTGACCAATATTCAATTTTGTATGGGGCCATTTTGAGTTTTGAATATCAGACAGCAAGCTTATCAAGAACTGGGCATTTGCAGGCAAGTTCCAAGGGATCAGGTATCGTTTGTGCGTGCTAGTGTTTTGGTGAACTTTTGGAAAAAAGGGGCCTAAACAAATCACTTATCACTTCAGGATAATTAGGCACATAAAGGAAACAAAACAGCCACACATATTACATGTGAAAATGATACTCTTTGCTAGCAATTCTTGACCAAACAGAAGTAAAAGCTATTGGCATGTATGCTGTTGTATGCATTTACTATCTGCCATGCCCAGTGTTCCAAAAACTGGTTCACCCGGTGCCTAGGCTCCAGGCGGACCCCAAGGTGTACATCCAGGCCTGGGCGGCCCTCATTGGACGCCAATACCTAGAGGCCTGGGCGGGTGCCCAGGGCTTGCGCCCTTTTTGTGAATAAAGTGCCCTTGAGGGACACTTTGAATCATTTTTAAATCACATTTATTTCTTAAGATGCCTTTGGAGATATTTTAAACCTCCAAAGTCGAAAAAATATTGGAATCTAAGCCCCAAATCTATTGATTTTGAGATCTCTGTGAATCGAAATAAACTTTAGATTGCAAGAAACATCCATAAACGTACCTCTCATTGTTGGGATTTTTTTTTGGGTGATATTGAAGAGATTTGAATACTATTGCCATGCTTTCTAGCTTGATTATGGAATATGGAGAGTTGAATAAACTATTGCCGTGCTTTCTAGCTTGACTATGGACTATTGAAGAGATTTTTTCTAGGTGCTAGGTGTTCGGCGCCAAGCCAGCCGCCTAGCGTCTTTTGAAACCTTGGCCATGCCAAGTGAATGAAGTAGTCCAAAACATGCATTGCACATTGAAATTTGCTGATCCTCATGTGCTGAATCCATTAAAAAACCTTATGAAGCTCTAACGGAGTATTAACATGGAAACAAACATTTAAGCAATATTTGGAAAATGTCTTAATAGTCCTCATAATTTTTTCTTCATATTCATGAAGGACATTTAGGAATTTATATAACTGAATCTGTATGAGCTCAAATGACAAATATGACCAACATTGTTGTAGAATTTGTGGAAGCAGCTGGTCTTTCAAGAAGAATCATAAGGTGTTGATTGCCTTTCCCTTTTTATCATTGGAGCCTTTGGATTTTGTAGGTTGCAAACATTGATGCAACCACAAAATCACAAGGGAATGATAATAACAATGTCGTAGGCAAGTTGTGTCATAGTTGTTAGGATCAAGAGCAAGATTGGAAGCGGGAGCAGAAGCGGGATGAGGATTGGGAGCATGGGATCCTGACAGGATAGAAGCTCCCTCTGTTTGGGATCATTGTGCATACAGCCTAAATTTTTAGGGACCTCGATCCTAACCTGTAGGAGAGCTAGATACCAACTTTTCAGTACCACAGGATAAATTCTAAATGTCCGACACCAATCTGGTTAGAGCATCTCTTTTCTCTTTGAAAAAAATATATAGAACATGATTTTGCAACGTAATTACTTTCTTTTTCTAATGGATGTTTATTTAAGAATTGCTACCTTGTAACAGAACAATCCAACATGAATATGATTTATATTGATTGATCCCCAAAGGACTGGGATTGTGTTTCTGCGTATGGGGGATCCACCCAAAGTCTAGCTCCAGGAGTGTGCAATTGCCAAGATCACCACCAAGTTGGGAGACCCCGGTAACAAAAGGTTGTGTACTCCAAGGAATAGTTAAAATAAAAAAAATCAATGGCAAATGCATTAGAGCTGTGCAACCAAACCAAAAATCTTTTAATAAGATGCAGTGTAAAACACCTTGTCTTCAAGGAAGATCACAGTGCATTACAAAAAAAAGATCTTTATGAAAGGTATGTACAGCAGATTTGATATTAATATATAGGAGGATTTCAGGAGAAGGATAAGGGAATCCCCTATTTCGCAGAATGCCTTAATCTCGTGAGGAAAAACAAGCAAGAACTAACACAGTTTAGACTTTAGATCAAATTCTCATTTGTTGTTATAACAAGATAACAATAATCCCATAAAAAGGACAGGGTAGTCTTTGGTTATTAGCAATAATTTGTTAATTGCAGGAAACAGAGAGGTGAACCTGCCAAAAAGCTTGTGGGAAAGGGTGACTAAGCTGTAAGCCAAGGACACAGTATGCCCTAAGAATATATGTAGCGATGAGAACTCTTTTTGTCAATTGTCAGAGAAGGGTGATCTACTCATCATCATCATCATCCGAACCTTATCCTAACTATTTGGGGTTTGCTACACGACTCGTATTCTGTCATTCTCCTCTATCAAGGGCCATACTCTCAATAAGACCATAGGTCACTATATCTTTTCTCACTACTTCCATCCATGTCTTTTTGGGTCCTTGCCCTTTTAGAGCCTTCCATTTGAACCAAATTGTACTTTTTAATCGGTGCTATAATAAGCCTATGCTACGCATGGCCAGCCCACCAAGTATACTTTCCCTCATCTTATCGCCTATTGAAACAAAAGGGTAATCTACTAATGCTGAATGGTTCAATACAAAAGGAGAATAACTCATGGAGGATCTCAAACTTCTCTTTTTCAGATTTTGGACAGCATAGAGAAGATGGAAAGAAGAAATAACAGAGCAAATATTGGCCAAGGAATGTGTTAAAAACTAGATGAAATGGTTAGCAACGGTTCATCATTATCCAAATTTTATATGGGCCGCTCACAATCTTCATGTTAAAATGATTTTCATTTTTCCCCAAATATCTGTTGGCAATTATTTCCTCCAGTTATCAATCTGAACACAAGCATCAACTCTAGGTCGTAGTCTCCATTACAGTACAAGCAACACATAATTGTATAAACCTAAAATACAACAATATAAGCTTCTGGTCTTGGCGATATTCTCCACATGATGCAAGCAATCCATCATAACACAAGGATCATTCCAATGCCTTCTCTTACAAAAGGAACCAAATTATTCTATCCTGTTGTACCTAGAAACGAACAACTAAAGGTCAATTGATCGCATAGAATTTGGGAAATTTACATTCCGTTGAAGCATAGCTCCTTATGGGTTAACCAAAATTATCCTCTTAGTGTTCTGGGGTTTCTAAACATTTTAAAATTTCTCTTTTTAATTGTTAAAATTCTGGCATTTTTTTTTTAATCCTTTCGTTTCCACAACTTTCCAATCTATTTGTGTTGCTCAGTGCCTCCAAGGACACAATGCCACAGCCCTGTTGCACCTCATTCCTCGAAAGGCAACTCATATTATTTTAACTGGAATTGAGAGCTCAGATTCTGAACGTTAGGTCAGTTGGAAAGGCTCTTCTTCCACGTTGAGGCAGTGGTTTGAATTTGGCTCACCCCTTCAAGAAATAACTAGGAATGAAGTGTGCGTGCAACAAGAAGAAGATAAAAAACCCACAAAATTCCATAATTAATGCAAAACATCAGAAAGAGAAAAGAAAACCTCACTTGTGTACTCAGGTGCGAGGTACCCGAATGTTCCAGCCATCTTGGTCACTTGGATCGAGACCCCCCCCTGGGGGGCCAGCCTCACCAGCCCAAAGTCCCCAACCTTCGCTGTCATATCCTCTGCAAGCAAAACATTCGAACTCTTCAAATCCCTGTGTATGAATTTCTCCCTTGCAAGACTGTGCAGATACTCGACCCCTCTCGCTACATCTAGAGCCACTCTCACTCGCCTTTCCCAATCCATTGGCTTCCACTCTCTCTCTTTCCACTTAAACAAATGATCACTCAGTGCCCCTTGTGCCATATACTCATAAACTAAGGCCCTCTCTGACCCCTCCCAACAATAATACATCAAAGTCACCAAATTTCGATGTCGAAGCTTCGAAAGACTAGCAATCTCAGCTTCATACTCAGTTAACCCCGTATCTCCAATAACTCCGCCCGCCATTCTCTTCACCGCCATCATAGTCCCATCTTCCAGTTCTCCCTTATACACAGTACCAAAACCCCCACGGCCCAATTCGTTCTCTTTATCAAAATTCTTCGTAATTTTTCGAAGAGTTTGTATTCCTATAGTTGGAACCCTATCATCGACCATTTGAACAAAGCCGTGATGGGCATGAGCCATTGAACCAGGGCTTAGCTCCATGGTTCCAGGGCTTGAACCCAATATTGTCACTTTTTGGAACTCAGAACCTGACCCTGAGTGGGTTGGGTGCACCACAATTGAGTGAGGTTCCAATGCTCTAGGGCTGCGGACTCGCCTAAACTTATGTTGCCTCCTTCTATAGCAAAAGAACCCTAACCCACCAACCACAAAAACCCCAACTAAAACCCCTATAACAACCCCTACGATCGTCACCACGTTACTAGACTTTGACACTTCCCCGATGGTTTTAGGGCTTGGCTTGCCATTTTCTGGTGATGGAGCCGCAGGTTCAGAGCCGCCACCACCATGATTTCCATCCTTACCAAGATCTGGGTTTCCATCCTTTATCAAATTAACATTCTGTCCAAAATCTGGGATCTTTCCTGAAAGTGAGTTGTCTGACACATTAAGCACTATTAGCTTCGAGAGCTTGGTGAGCTCAGGTGGGATGGTTCCATGGAGGTTATTGCGCCCAAGCAAGAGCCTCTGCAAAGACTCGAACCTCGAAAAGTCAGGAGAAATGGTTCCTGTTAAATTCAAGCCCTGGAAATTGAGTATGGTTATGTTACCTTGAGAACTGCAAGTAACATAATTCCATTGATTACAAGGATCATTTCCTTTCCAATTAGTGGCAAAATTGTCAGGGTAACCCAATGGTTCAGCTATTGATAGCAAGCTATTCACTCGAGGATCACAATCCCCAGGAACATCTAAGCAGAAGCTATTTGTTTGAGCGACCATATCGACTGAAACAATGGAAGGAAGAAACTGAGGCAGAGGCCCCTGAAAATGGTTATTGGTTAAAGAAATGTTTTGTAGAGATTTAAGATTCGTAAGAGATTTGGGAACAAGGCCTGTAAATTCGTTATCTCGAAGCCTCAGCTCCTCCAAAGAAGTGAGTCCAGAGAAATCAGGCAATGGACCGGAGAAATGGTTTGAATGTAACCAAACTTGAACCAAGCCAGTCATGTTCTGAATCACTGAAATAGAGCCATTAAGCTTTGACACCTGTTGATTTTGATTTTGATTGTTGAGCCATAAGAACCTCACAGGAGATCCTGAAAAACTCTGAGGCAAGTTTCCATAGAGATTGTTATAAGCCAAGGCCAATGTATTTAGGCTTGGCAAGGCTGAGAAGATATCAGGTATTTCTCCATATAAGTTAACCGTATTTGCAGAGAAGTTTACCAGACTGATCAATTCCTTCAAACTCTCCGGTATTCGCCATGGAGAAAATGGGTTATTGTCTAAACTAACAGCTGTCAATGCTATTAAACCAGAGAAGAAATCACCTGGTATTGAACTGAAATTATTCCTTTCAATAATCAGGATGCTCAAAGAACTAAGACCTTTTAGAGTAGGCAACGGCCCCGAAAGCTGGTTTGACATGAGCTCGAGCCTAACCAGAGACGAAAGCTTGTTGAGATCATCCGGTAAAGTTCCTTGAAGACTTTGGTGCCCTATTTGGATGGATTCAATCCTACTTTGCGAACAATAAACCTGCTTCCATGAACATGGATCAGTATCAGAGGTCCAACCAAGGGTCTTTCCAGCATTGATGCTAATGGCGAGCTTCTGCATAACACTAGCATCGTTGGGATCAGTCTGGGCTTCTGAAAACCCTAAAGCCACTATCAGGAGCGCAAAAACCGTCGCCTTTTGCCCCAAAACCGCTTGTTTCAGAGCAACACCGCCATTCTGCTCTCTCTTCTTCATCTCGGAGAGAGAGAGACACAGCAGAAGAAGAGAGAAATGGAGAGAGGACTTGTCACATAGTACGAGTGGAGTGCCAAAAGTGGTTTTAGGTTAGTAAGAGAGAGAAGTTTTTTAGAGAGAGAAAGAACAGAGTGTAAGATAGAGAGAGAAATAGAAAGAGGAGAGAGGTTGGCTTAGAGAGGAGAGAGAAGGAGAACCGAAAGTGAACAAATGTTTCATGCGGGCTGGACCGCCTTCCTACAATACGCGGTCAAGAAGTATAAAGCATCCCTCTTAAAGATGGACGTACATCATTTAAAAAAAAAATTGTACTTATATAATTATTATTTCTAATTTTCAAATTTTATTTATTTATTCAATCTCCATGTTAAAAATTATATATTTTTTAAAAATTAAATTCAAATTATATTTACAAAATATACATATTGCCAAGCCGGCGTTTGCGGGCTGGCCGCATGCGCAAGAGAGGGGGGATGGAGATAAGAGAGTAGAGAGGTTGACAACTTGGGTTGGTGATGAGAGAGAGAAAGTTTTAGAGAGAGAAAAATAGAAAGTTTGGGAGACAGAAGAGAGGTGAGATATTTGGGTAGAGAGAGAAAGAGGAGAGAGATAGAGAGGGGGAGAGAGAAAGAAGAGAGTACAGGGTGGCGAAAGAGCGAGGGCACATGGATGGGGCCCACGCTATTGGACAAGATTAGAGGAGGAGCCCGCTAAGTTTGGCGCCGTGGCCTCTCGTTTGCTGCTTTTCTGGGCTAAATTTAGCAGGTAATTAAGGATGATTCATGATTATTTGGGGGATTAAATATTCAACCTGTCACTTTCCTTTCTATTGCCTTTCCTAGAAAAACCAATTGGAATTACAAAAACGTTCATGTAGAGTGCTCTCGCCGGAGCCCTCTGTGAATATACTCCCTCCGAAAAAGAAGTGCTTATCAAGATTCATGGATATGCAATTTGGTACTCAACCAGAACAGGACTTTTAAGTAATGGAAATGGACCTGATTTTCATGAGTCCCCTGACTCATACCATTTTCACGCGGGCTCCCTTGAATATCCATTATTTGTATCGATTTTGGACCCAAATCACGATCGATGATGAATACAAAAAATAAAATATAATAAAATAAAAATTTAAAATATTTTTATTATAATATTTTCCTATCCATTGGATAGAAATCTCTAGTTGTGGCTGTTCATCTTTAAGATGGACCTTCGTGACTGTGCAGGCTAGTGGAAATTCAATTTTGATCTATAAAAGGTTTGAGTCTCTGTTCATTCTTAAGACCTTACTATTTTGGAAAATTGTTATGCGAGTTAGGGGGGCACTAACGTCCGTCATAAAGATGTATGTCGAGTAAAGTGCACCGCTTATAACACTAACATGTGAACAATGCACAAAAAAATACCGAAAAATTATTTATTTAATTTTAAATTTTTTTTTCTTATTCATAATCATCTTGGCCTAGATAACGAATCTATAAACAATTAGATTAAAAATCCACCTTTAAAATGGATTTTAGAGGGAGGCCGCATTTGTACATATAAGTTGGCTGACCCATAGAAACCCATCCTAATATTTTTGGAAAATGTAGAGGAACTTTTAAATTTATTTTCTTCAAGTTAGTTGCTCAAGTGTGGAGGTCATATCACAAATTAATTTGATGAAGTGATAATCTTTTGACTTACAAAATTTCATGTTTTTATTTTCTCTGGTTTTTCACCTTCATTAAATGGGGTGGGTTTACGCTTTTCTACCGTCAAAATGCTTTTTATGTCATCCAATAGAAATGGATAACACAAAATGCATTCACATTCATATGCCGTCCGATTTTATCAGACGGTATGCCATCCGATTTCATCAGACGGTGCAAAACTTAGCCAAAAACAAGTGTGTGCACTTTGCGCCACTTAGATTAAGCCTCAATCTCATATGATATTTTAAACTGGGGTGTGGTTTGCATAGGATTGCAACTTTAAACAATCCAATTAAGGCGTACTTCTAAATTTTATCATAAATATAATTTTGATATAAATTTTTTTTAGGATGGTTTGAGAATCTATTTTCACCTTTAATTATAAAATTTTAAACGATACAAATTGTTCAAATCAAGTAGATTTATAAACACATGAAAATTTTGAAAATGGACGGTCCAGATAATATGTCGTAATATATACTATTTCATGGACTCGAAATCTTTTATTCCTTTTTATATTCATAGATATTGATGTCGAGATGGTCAATTAGAAGGTTTTCCAACATCCAAACAACCTTTTATGATGGATTTTTGAGACGCATCTTTAATTTTACATTTTATGGTTACAAACGTATATAATTTTTTTCCTTTAAACCATAGACTTACTATGGGATCCAACTACTTATGAGGTGAATAGACAGCTTTTTTTCCTTTGAACCATGGACTTATCTGGGATCCAACTGCTACTGATGTGAGTAGACAGTGAGTTTCAAGTTGACTTGCCAAACATCATCCAAATATAAATATCAAATGAAAAATTTCCTAAAAAGTTAAAAAAACTTAAAAAAAAAAAAAATCATAAAAATTTTTAGAAGACTAGCAAAAAAATATATAAAATAATCTAATTTTGATTTTCATATGGAGAAAATATGATATTCAATATGTTTGGCGTCCTCTCGATGATATTGTAAGGTAACATTCATTTTTTTTTATATAAATTAAAATGACTTATTAATTTTCAAGTTTGATTTTTAGATTAAAGATTAGGGAAAATTATGTAAATATCCATTTTAGTTTTCGTTATTACTAAAATACCAAATACTTTCCGTTATTATTGATATGTCTGTTTTTTGGACTTCATAATAATTTTTTTTAAAAAAAACAAAACGAACCATTTTTGGTTTTTCAAAAACCGATATCAAGTGAATTTTGATTTTTGAAAAACCAAAAAATTTTAAAATTTCAATTTTTCAAGAAGCGAAAATTTTTCTTTTTCTTGTGGGTACTCTGCGTATTATATCTCTCTCTTTTTTTTTTGCTAATAAAAGAGATGCCACTTTTCATTACCCAAAACCTCCCAAAAACATAAACAAGCATGTTCTTTGTTAACCAATTAAAACATTAAGTCCAAGGTGCATGCATATAAAGAGTCTTCTCCTCTTCCTCGCCACCATCAATCTGATGCATTATGTACTTCAATTGTTTGTTTTGATCTTCAAGAATCCTTTTGTTGGGTTTTAGCATTTGATTCCTGGTGCGAATGTTTTTTAGAGCTCTTGGGCAATAGAAAGTGTCATCTCTTTTATTAGCAAAACAATGACGAAAGTGTCATCTCTTTTATTACCAAAAAAAAGAAGAAGAGAAGAGGGAATACGCAGCATTTTCGGTTCTTGAAAAACCTAAAATGGAAAGTTTTGTTTTTTTTTTTAAAAAAATTGTTTTGAAGTCCAAAACATGGACATATCAGTTATAACGAAAATTATCCTATATCTCGATAATAATGAAAACTAAAACGGATATTTATGTAATTTTCCCTAAAAATTAAGAAGTTCGACATCACATATATAATTGTAGAATCGTATAGTTTCAGAGATAGAGAGTCAACAACAAATACATAGTTTGCTAGAGTCCACAAAATAAAATATTAGAGATATAGTGATACACACATGAGAAAGAGGGGTACTTTAATAGCAAACATCTGACTATAGTCAATATACATTTCATAGAATGTCAAAATCATTCTAAATATATTTTTAGTGAAACCTAAATGCTTGTGCAGATTGGCTGGCCATTCATTCTAATAATTCTACGCCAGCCCCTATCTTGCTCATCACCCGGAGCTATCATCACTATCTTCTTCTTCTTCATCATCATCAGAGGCTTCATCATTTTGTCCGCCTTTTTTGTCCCTCCTATTGAATCTCATCGACCCCCGGTCTTTATTCCCTATCTAGACCGATTGTTTCCTCGAGGATCCTCTTGTTGCGGGTTAGTTCAAATATTATGGAGAGTCTGACTTCTCAAATATTTCTCATTGGTATATAGAACCATTATAATGTACTCCAGCATCGCTCACTCCCTATTTCAGAATATTTTGATTTAGTGAGAGGTATCGCCTCCGTATATTTCCTTCTATTTTGCAAAAAAAAAAAGAGAGAAAAATAATTCCTCAAACAAGATTACAATCATAACACAAGAGTACAATCATAACACAAGAGTACAATCATAACAAAATGTGACAACAAATCAATAACTGAAATAATACTATTAGAATGATTTGAATATATGAGAAATTGAAGCAAACACACCCAAAAACTTACTCGAGCTCCAATGAGAAACGCCCAAATCACTGCTAGGACAATGCAGGTTGATGAACAGTTTTGCCCCCAATTAGTTAGAAGCCCTCCAGAACTCGCAAGTTGGTTCTAGTTCTGATTGACTCGGCCATATTCGCGTTAGGTTCGGCAAGATCTGGAACTTAGGTCTCATAGCTGTCTTCTCAAGGTTTTAGATCCTTGCTATGCTAGGATGACTCTGGGCGTTTTCAATCCACATTGAGGGGTCACTTCTCAACACACCATATCTAATCCATGATCCGATATCTAGTTTGAGGAAAGCTCGAGACATAAATCAATATTAATATGGCAAAAGTTTATATAAGGTTGCAATCTTAAAATGTAGCATTACAGATGCACCTCAAAAATCTATCGGAAAAGTTGTTTTAATGTTGAAAAACCCTCTATTTGATCATCTCAACATCGAGATGTATGAATATAAAAAACAAAAGTTTTTGAGTCTCAGAAATAGTGCATCTTGCAACACATTATCTAGACTGTCCGTTTTCAATATTTTCATATGTTTATAGATCTCCATGATTTTAACTATTTTTGGAGTTTAAAATTTTCTAATTAGATATGAAAATAGATTTTAAGATAATCCTAAAAAAATTTTACAACAAAATTACGTATTATAATAAAATTTGGAAGTGCACCTTAATTGGATTGTTTAAGGTTGCAACTTTATAGAAACCGCACCCTATTAATATTGATATCCACATTACTATCACGATATTACTTTTGATGTGATAAGGTTGAAAAAACCAAATAAAATGAAAATGTAATGAAGAAACTTATGACCCAATAGAAGACCCCAGTATTCAAAATGTAGAAAACCTGTAATCCAATTCCAAAGTCACGGACTTGACCTGGAAAACATGCTCCAACAAGAGCCTACCCTATTCCCAATGCTAGAACCTATAAAAAACACAAACTTGTTTTTAAAATTTTTAAAATTTCATGGGAGAAGTAAAATTGAAAATTTCAATCAATACTCTTATTTGAAACGTATAGTCGGGACTTTTCCCTTAAAATCAACCAGGTTATGCGAAGAAAACTAGCACACGTAGGCATTTTAGCCAGTGAAGACGAGCAAAAAAATGGTTGCTCTAATGTGTTGCGACTTTCGTACTAGCCGTTGCTTCTTACTTTCGAGCAGTAATTTGTTGGGAAAAAATAAATTAATGAATGTAAATCAGAAAACAGATGCGCGTTAGCACAATGACTAGACATACAAAAAAAAAAACAAATATGTTTTGAGTAATAAAAGAAGTAAAATGTAAACATACAAAGAAAAAAAAAAAAATTTAAGCAATAAAGGAAGTAAAATGTTGCGGAAGGCTTAGTCCTTAACCTAAGAATTGAAGCCACACCTCAAATTTCATTGAACATTGCAAATCCGGCGGATTGATCATCTCCACCTTGACAATTATGTATAAAAATGCAAAATAAGAAAAAATATTTCAAAAGTAAGGTGTTATTGTGATGATAATTTCCATCACTCAAATTGCATTTCTAGTGGGATTTTGAGGTGAGGCTTTATGATTATTATTATTATTATTTGTGCGCAAGGCCGAACGCACCTATATAACACTAGGTCATGTATTCACATCGAACTTTTGGGAAAACATCCTGAGACTTTCCCTTGCTCCGATTTCCTTTCCAAGAGGATAGTTAGATCAAGTGATTTAAGGAACGGATTGGTGTCTTGGATCGGGCATCGTAAAGATCGGGCTGGATCGGTGAATTGGCAGTTTGAATGACCGTTTTACTGTGCAGAAAAAATAATGAACTGGTGAAAAAAGATATGCAAAAATAGTCAATCAGCTAAAAACTGGTCCAGATGGGTGATCGGTGTTTTTTATTGTAGCTAACTGGTATTTTTACTATGATGTTTTGATGTAGCAAATTGCCTGTTCTCTTCTAGACCCAAATGATTTCCTTTATATTGATAGAATCAGCATGAGTGACTGATTACCAGGTCGGACCAGGGTGATTTTATACCGACTCGACGTTTTTTAAATCAGTTACATCAATTGCCCCCAAAATTTTCTTTTGCTTTGTTTTTTGTATCTTTTTTTAGTTGTAAAACCAATAAATTAGCGAGATCTCAGCCTAAGTTTTTGGGAAAGAAATTAGGGTTTCTTCCATTTTGGGAAAGAAATTAGGGTTTCTTCCATTGCCGTATAAATTGGTAGGCCTTGTAACCAACATGGTCACATTTTCCCAAAGCTGTGTCCGGACCTTTTTGGGGCTTGGAACTTTTTTCTCACCCTAAAAGATGAGGGCAATTATGTCATTTTACAGAAAGAGACCTACAACATTCTTTGGAATAAGGGTATCTTGAAAAGAGTATCTTAAACATACTGTTTTGAAAAATACATGTAACAAGAATGTTCCCTAGAGGCTTTTTTAAGTTGAAGGGTATTTTGGTCCTTTATTATATAAAAAAGCACATAGCTTAGGGATTAGGGTTTGAGAAGAGAAGAGGGACCTTGTTCACGTGTGAACTAGAAAGAGAACCTTGGGCATGAACCATTGTGCTCACATTCTTGTGTGCCTGTCATCCACCAAATAATGCTTGGAGCATTTTGCTTTGGACCAATTGTTCCCATTTTAATAGAAAAATGTTTTACAATTCAACACAATTCATAATTTCCTTTGTCGTAGCTTTGAAGCTTGCATGTTTTGTCCTGGCTGTCTTTGAAGATTTGGAATAATTTTTTAATTGTTGAAAGGAAAATGTTTATATGAGGATGCTACCTTATAATGTAGAACTAAGGATGCCTCTCGAAAATCCATCGGAAAAGGTAGTTTCAATGTTGAAAAACCCTTTGATTGATCATCTCGACATCGAGATGTATAACTATGAAAAATAAAAAAGATTTTACGTCTCAGAAATAGTGTATTTTACAACATATTATCTACGCCGTCCATTTTCAAGATTTTCATATGTTTATAAATCTACTTGATTTTAACTATTTTTGAAATTTAAGAGTTTATAATTAGATGTAAAAATAGATTTTGAGATAATCCTAAGAACATTTTACATCAAAATTATATACCATGATAAAATTTGAAGGTGCACCTTACCTCTACACCTAAGGATGCATCCGTATGCAAACTGCACCCTTGTTATTAGACAACCCTTTTTTTTTTTTTTTTTTGACGCCTAAAATATTAGACATCCTTTAGATGGGGTTTCAATGAGTCAGCCGACTCTTACTATATATATGTGGGCCCCCACTTAAAACTATCTTAAAAATAGATTTCTAAACCAAAATTTTAAGGATTTATGATTTAGGTTAAGATGATCATGAATATGAAAAAAAAGTAGAAAAATTAAATATTTAAAATGTTAACTTTGTTAAAAACATTTCTACACCATCTAAGTTTGTTTTAGCCCCGTGCGTTTTATACAACGTCCATCTTAGAGATGGACGTTGGTGAGTCAACGGGCTCTTGCACCTGACTCATGAATTATTCATTTTTATAGTAATTATTAGTTGTATTTAGGGGTGGTAATGGGCCGGGTGGCCCAGGCTGGCCTGGCACTGCTAGCTTGTCCTTAAAAAAAATTTAGGATTTGGGCCACAACTTAAGGGAGGCCAGTGTTGGGCAACCATGGCCCGAGGATAAGGTCGGGGGGGGGGGGGGGCCTGGGCCATGGCTAGCCAGGTTTGGCTCGGCCGACCCTATTTGTCATTGTTTTTCCTTTAGTTTTTATTTTATTTTATTTGGTCTAGCTGGCCTTTATAGGGTTAGGGCCAGGCATGGGCCAAGGCCTCTTTGGCTTGGTTAGGAGGGCCAGGGCCCGAAATTGCCTAATAATTGTACCAATCTGAATCAATGATGTGGATTACCGAACTAAATAGTTGGTTGGAAGTTCAAAAAATAAAACGAAATTCTAAGGAATTCAAGTTGTCGGGGGACCTGAGTCGTCGTCTACCCTATCTGACTTGGATCGGCGACTCCCAACTAATATCAAATTTAAAAACCCTAATAGGTAGTGATTGGCCAAAAAAAAAAAAGGCCAATTTATTTATTTACTTTTTGGAGTTGTAGTGTGACATTAAAAAAGGATCGAAGTTTTTGTAGGGCCTAGGCTTTTGGAAAAGAAAATAAAGCCTCACCTAAAATCCACATCCGAAAAGCACATTCGACGTTGAAAATCTTTACGAATATATACTATTTTTAGAATTTAAAATCCTATATTTTTTTGCACAACCATAATTTTCATGATGAGATGATCGATTTAGAGGTTTTCAACACTTGAATTGCAATTTTGATGAGTTATAAAATGAGGCTTTACTTATTTTGATAGGGCTGCAGCCCTATGAAACCATTGTCCTTCAATTTTTTTTTCTTTCGAAGCACTCAAAATGCTTATCTTATCATTTATAAGTTGTATATGTGAATTGTGAAACAAATGTAAGAATAAATAATTGGCATAATAAATTAGAATGTATCAGATGCGTGGGGACCGTATTACGAGAACGTGACAACATGGGCTTTATTCGATTATTGCCAAAAAAAAAGAAAAAAAGAGTTATTATAAGAAGTAAATGTTTGTTTTGGACGCAAGTGTTAGTTTTCTTGGGACTTTGTCAATTTAAGAAATAAATTTTAGTTTATGTTATAAGGGAAAACATTTGTCCTAGAGTGGTCCACCCTCCAAAAAAAAAAATCTGATTAAATCTAGAAAATGGTTTTCACGAGCACTGTTTAATGGTTTAGATCAATGATTTAAAAAACGGATCGGTGACCCGGATCGGGTACCTCAAAAACCGATTCAGATCAGCGAATCGGCGATTTGGATCGGGAATCGACTGAATCGGTCAGATTAAAGCTTCAAAAAAATCCGAAAAAATTATTAAAATTCATTATAAATGTTGTTTTTTAGGAATCTAAAATGAGGGTACTACATTATTAACTTTCATTTTTTTTATCAATTTGTGAATATTGAGATGTTCTTGCCCTGTATAAATTTATTTTAACTATTAAATTTACATCACATAAAAGAAAAATCATAGAATTATCATGGATAAAATATATAATTATATATGGACTATTATAAAGAGTAGACTAATCAATGAAAGAATGGCCATTAAAATCTCGTTTTGGCAAAAAACCCTAACTCGCTAAAAAAACCCAAACTATTACAGCCTAACTAACTATAATCCAAAATTATTACAACCTCACTAATTATAATATTATATACTAAAATTATAATTATTAGTTTACATTTTATAATTATTTTATTAGATAAATAATAACAAATTAAAAATATTTTATAATATTATCTAATTTAAAATGTATTATTGATAATTCTAAGAAAAATAGTACATTACATGATTTATAATGTAAAAATTCATAAATAAAATAAAAGATTTGGTTATCAATGTAAAACTTTATAAAATGCGTACAAATTTTGGAAATAACACTTCAATTTTTCAAAAATTTATTTTTTTAGGTTTCTATAATAAATTTAGTAAAATAGATTGTTAGTAGAAAGATGGAGATTTCAAATAGAATAAACTTTTTATTTTTATTTTTTTTATACCTTTCTTATTATTTACAAAAATAATTATACCACTATATACAACAAAAATTAACGGTTATATAAAAAATTAACTTTTTTATTTTTTCATTTTTTTATGTCTTTTATATTATTTACAAAAATATTTATATTTATACCAACCACTATATACACAACAAAAATATTTATATTTATACCAACCGCTATATATATAACAAAAATGCAACACATGCCCAAGGGATTCGAAAACAACAAAAATATTTATATCAACCACTATATACACAAAAAAAATGCAACACATGCCCAAGGGGATTCAAATGCAACACATGCCCAAGGGGATTCGACTTTGGGACCTCAAGTAAAAAATTCAAAATCATAACCATCAAGCCATCTAACTACATGTGATTATAAATTGCTGGTTCATAGACTATATTTACATTTCGTTTTCATTTAATGATGTTTGGGAATTATCCCACATCGAAAGATGGGTATTCAAATTTGGTATATAAATACTTATGCAATATGAATTATAAAATGTGTATAAAAATATTAGGGCAACCTCGCATGTACGTGTGGACACACGTGTGCGCATGTGAGTGTGCGTGGGGCACTCTCGCACGTGCGCTAGGACACACGTGTGCACGTGTGAGTGTGCGTGGGGCACGCTCGCACGTGCGTGTCATGTGTGAACCGGGCTGAACCGTATGGGAACTGGCGGTTCTACTGTAGAACCGGGCTGAACCGTATGGGAACCGGCGGTTCCACTGTAGAACCGGGCTGAACCGTATGGGAACCGGCAGTTCCACTGTAGAACCGGGCTGAACCGGACGGGAACCGGCGGTTCCACTCTAGAACCCGGGTTGAACTGGATGGGAATCGATGGTTCCACTCTAGAACCGGGCTGAACCGTATGGGAACCGGCGGTTCCATTATAGAACCGAGCTGAACCGGATGGGAACCAACGGTTCCACTCTAGAACCAGGCGGTTCTTGGTTTTCGGTTGGAACCGGCACGGGCGAATCGGGAGAGTCCGGTTCGACTCGCCATTTTTTAAAACACTGGTTTAGATTGAACTAACCTCATCTGTCAAAATAGAATTTTGTTTTCTCATTTTTAATTTTAATTTTAATTTTATTTTTAAAATAATTACGAAGTTTGGGTATTTGTTTTATCTCTATAATTAGATTTGAATAAAGAATAAAAAATATTTTAAATAATAATATTGATCAAAATAAACTTAAGGTACTTCAGTTATTTTTTATTTAAAATAGTTTTAATTATTTTTATTATAATTATAAGTAATTTTAAATAAAAATAAAAAATAAAATATTAAAATTAATTTTTTGACTTTTAGATGTGGCTTTGTGCAATCTCAGCTATTGGATGGGTGCTTGTGCCCCTTCCACGATGTAGACGGGATCATAGTTAGGAAGTCGGGGATTATCAATAAATCGACTCACCATGAAATCGAAAACTAATCGTTTTTATTTTAAAAAATCGGATAAAAAATATGGATCGATAAAAATACTTCATGTAAAGAGAT
>NW_006494856.1:581397-599684 GCF_000471905.2 Amborella trichopoda
ACTACTAACTACTCTCTCTCTCTCTCTCTCTCTCTCTCTCTCTCACGCACGCACACACACATACACACAAAAATAGTAGTCTCTCTCTCACAAACACACACAAAAATACTAGTCTCTCTCTCACACACAAAAATACTAGTCTCTCTCTCTCACACACACAATTAGTACTCTCTCTCACACACACACAAATAGTACTCTTTCTCTCGCACACAAGACACACACACACATACACAGACAAAAATAGTTCTCTTTCTGTCACACACACACACACAGTAAACTCACTCTCTCTCACAACTCACACATAGACCGACAACTAATTGATCGTGTACAGAAGGAGATGGATGAAATAAACAAACTGGTTGAATCAAGGATTGGTCTTGGAGAGAGAGAGAGAGATTCAAATTTAAACATTTAGAAAAACAAAATAAAAGCTAGAAATTCAAGGAAATCTTGCATTGCACTTTTGTTTAGCTCTTACTTAAACTCAAAACTTACACTAGAAATCAATAAGAAACAAAAAAAAGTGAAGAATAAAATGGAAACGAAGTAAAAAATACATAGACAGCATAGTAGAAAAGGAGGATAAATTGAAGAAAAAAAAACCCTAGAATTTCTTTTACAAGTATTCTGCATGAAACTGATGAACCAGCTATTAAACACTTGTCTTAATATGCACCCAGTTGCACCGCACACAGGATATACAAACAAACATAGAGTCCCAGAGAGAGAGAGAGAGCCCATACACAGAAACATGGAGCACCATGGGAGGAGGGGAAGAGAGAGAGAAACCTGGCAAACTGTAAGTGGGTTCTTTGAGACATCCTTTGATGGCTGGACCTGAGGGACTAGCTTCTCATAAGATGGCTTGTATTCATGCAAAACGCCAAGGTCCTCTAACTTTGCCTCTGTGTGTGCAGTGACCATCATCACCCCTTCTCCATTACAGTCCACCTCAAGCTTCCCTGTCTTCTCACTCAACCTCAACCTCCCTGCTGCAGGGTACCATGAAACGAGTACCCTCTCAAGAGCCTTCTTAATTCTATCAGCCACATGGTTTCTCTCTCCTCCAGTACCAGTGTTTCTCTCTCCTCCTTCTCCTATATTTCTCTCTCCTCCAACACACCCCTCACTACAGGATTTGTAAAAGAAGACAATGTAGAGCATTGCAGGGGTTATTCTGTCCATTCCAGACAATTCAATGGTTTTTCTCTCTAAATTTTCTGGTGGTTTAACTAACACTGTTTCTTCTAGGGAAACCATGAATGATTCATTCAAAGAAGCCATGAACCCTATCAATGATTGGGAGATTTCTTGATTTTGCTTTCTTTTTTGGGATTCTATTGTTTCTCTTAGTATGAGTTTGAATCAAATCTTCACCTGCATGTAGTGGTTCAGAACCCTAGGCCTTTTATGGGCAAAAAGTTGGGATAGGGACCTTAGGGTATTGCAAGTACCCCTTAAATGTACAAATAATATCCAAGAGGCTCAAGTGCTTTAGGAAGTTTGGAGTGCCATTCTTGTGCTAAGAAATAACCAAAGAGTCCCTATGCCAAAAAAGGACACTCAATCAGGTCAAGACCCTTTTAGGGTTTGCTTCAAATGCCATTTGTCCCCCTGAGTGGCAAGTTAAAGAAGATATCATTAAGATGAAAGGTGAGATGGGGCCTCAGATTTGGATCTATTTGAGCATAAAAACCTCCCACTTTGGCATTTGGAAGATCTCAGCCGTCAACTTAATGTTTTATTTTATTATAGTGGCCTAATTTTTTACCCATTTAATCCCTGATCTAATTGTATGGTCAATCTCTACCTCCTAGTTTGCGCTTTGGATTTCCATAGCATGCTATTGAGAAACAGATTTATTTAATGTTTTAAAACCTGACGATTTTCAATCAGGATTGCTAATTTGGATGCGAATCGATCAGGACCGAACATGTTTCTCAACTTGGTTCCGCCCAAAACCTATATATATATCTTAAATTTATTTAATATTTTTTTTAGGTCCCCCCTAAATCTTCATTCTATAAAACCCAATTCCCCCCCTCCCGCCCCCTACGCCTCCAATTCGAGTTTTAAAATGCTCTTGCAGAAGTGTACTACACACTCTCTTAGGCAATAGATCAACTTGGGGATGTTTTTTGTTTGAAATTGTGGGATTATCATGAGATGATTAATTTCTAAAAACTGTTGGTCTTTGAGTTTTTAGATCTCACCCTCCAAATATTGGATGGTCTTTACTCAATTTTGAATTGTTATGCTTTCAAGCACATTTAGAGTGAAATTTGAATTTTTTTTTCTTTTCGTTTCTTTATCTTTTGAACAAGCACATTTAGAGTGAAATTTGAATTTTTTTTCTTTTCTTTTCTTTATCTTTTGAAATCGATCATTAGGTTGAAGGAGTTATATATAAAAACTTACGGTACTAAACTTACTCCTACAATTCATATTACCTAGCATATTAAATGGACAGTATGATCCCAAGGGTACAAGAAATCTTTTGGGCTCTCCGATTTTATTTTGGTGTTAGTCATTTCTTTCAAGGGCAAGCTTTCTATGCTTTCCATGCAGCATAGAAGTTCTGTCTTTCTCCTTATCCAACCGTCCATTCTGAATGGAGGGTTAGGATTGTCCCAATAGAAGTTCTATCTTCCTCCTTATCCAACCTTCCATTCTGAATGGAGGGTTAGAATTGCCCCAATAGAAGTTTTATCCTCCTCCTTATCCAACCGTCCATTTTGAATGGAGGGTTAGGATCGCCTCAATCACAATGTCACGTCTCTACATTATTTTATTTTTAATTTTTTCTTTAAAATATTTCGACACCAAATTTTGGACATCCATTCCTCTATTAAACTCGTACTAGCGAAAAATATAAAAAAGTATTATTAATAAAAAAAAAAGACCAAAATACTTTTGAAAGCTTCAAAGGGTATTTTGATCATTATATTTATAGAGAAATTATTTTTAATATTTTTTATAGGTGCGGCTCAATGAGAAGATGAAACGTACCAAATTTCATATTCATACAATTTGTATAAAAAAATTAAAAATAAAATACTTTGAGACATCGGATCTAAGATCACATGATGAGTCTCTCTTGATCAAAATTGGATGGCTGGATGGTAGGGAGAGGATAGAACTTCTATGATGTCGGGAAAACATAGAAACCTTTCTCTTCTATCAAAAGCTAAATGGGTACTTCGGTTATTTTTCCTCGAAATTGAGGGACCCTTTCAGCCATAAAGTTAGGTTAAGAAAAGTTTTCCTAGATTAGGTCGAATTCATTAGAGCAGGTGGTTTGGCTTTGATGATTTCTAGGGCTTTAGTGCTGTCAAATCCTAATTTACTTGCTTTAGATCATCAACATGGATCCATATTAAAAACCCTAATTTGCTTGCCCTTGATGATTACCATGGATTCCTATTAAAAACCCTTATTTGCTTTCTTTTGATCATTATAATGAATCAATATTTAAACCCATAGGAAATTGGTGCTTTTGATGGCTGTATCATCAATGTCGGCTGCAGTGCCTAGGGATTGAAGTTAACCCTTTCAGTTGTAGGGTCATGAGCTTTATTTCCTTTTGTGGGTCCGCTAGGGATTTGAGCTTGGGACATAGTATTGCAATTGTCAATATAGAGACATGAAAAGACAATAATTTTGCGCCACGGCTGCTACTGGGTTGGTTTTGGGCCTGGCCAGCCTGACCCAAGCATGGCCGAAACCGTGTAACGTAGGCTACGGGGCCTGACCACTAGTTGGAAATTTAGTTTTGGGTTCCAGCCAGGGCCCAGCTGAAGTTCATGATAACAAGGCTCGAGCCCACACTAGGCCAAAAATAATGTAGGGTGTTGGGCCTCGGTGTACGGTGGCAATGGGCCGGGTGGATTGGGCCCATTTGGTCGGCTCAGTCCTAAAAATTTAGGGCCTATGCCAAAAATGTGGCCCGAGGACAAGGACAAGGCTGGGTTATCACAACCCAAAGGGTAGGGTAGGGCATGGTTGTGTTGTGTGCGGAAGCTCTAAACTTGATGGGTTAATATTGTTAGCAAATAAAGTACAATAAATAAACCATAAAACATATAACACAAGAAGACAAAGATTTACGTGGCTCTTCTCAAAAGGGCTATATCCACAGGCATGACAAACATAAATCCACTATACCAATGAGAGTTACATCAAAGATTTCGGAACAAGCCTCGAAACCTCGACAAAAACCAAGTCAAGCAAACTCTTTTAAACAACTCTCCATTCCTTATCTTTACTTCTGGCAACTATTACCAACAACACTAGATATAGACACGAGAGCAACAAGAAACTTAGTTTCTCTCTAGCTAAAAAGGAAAAAACTCAAACTCTCTATGGGAACCACTTCTCTACAAGAAACCAACCTCTTAATCTTCGGGAGTCTAAAAGAGACACCATCACAATATTTCTGTCCAAAGGAAGCTTTCTTCTCTAAGATGAAATTGCATCTTATGCACAGGAGGTCTAGCTCCATCTCTCTTCAAAGGAACAACTATTCCCATATGATGACCCAAATAGGGCACATATAATTCTCTGCACTTTCATCCCATATATAAGATTAGGATTTCATACTAAATAGAAAACTTCCTATATATTACACATTTATCTCAAAAGACCATGAGATTTATCCAAGAGTCCTAATCGTTTTGGATTTTTATTTTTTTTAGGAAACTTATCAATATAAATCTCAATCCCACAAAATATGAGAATATCTCAATCCCACATAATATGAATCAATCTCAATCAATCCTACAAAATATGAGATTTCCTTATGTGAATGATTTTGGATAGCACCAAATCCAATAATTTTCACCTTGATATCAAAATCACCTGCATACTATGCCAACACCCATAGGATAGCGTCATAAATTCATCATCTTTTGCCAAATAAATTCTTCCATTATTCTTGCTGAAAAATAGTGTTTGCCATCAAATTTTTTCACCTCGAACTTTGTATTCGAAACCTTTATGTTTTACCGAAAATCGTAAACCAAGGCTCTGATACCACTTGTTGTGAGCGGAAGCTTTAAACTCGATGGGTTAATATTCAACAACTCTCCATTCATTCTCTTTACTTCTAACAATCATTACCAAAAATATCAGATAGAGACGCGAGAGCAACAAGAAACTTACTTTCTCTCTAACTAAAAGATAAACAACCCAAAATCTCTATGGGAATCGTTTTTCTACAAAAAACCAACATCTTAATCTTCAGGAGTCTAAAAGAGGCACCATCACAATGTTTCTGTCGAAATGAAGCTTTCTTCTCTAAGAAGAAATTGCATCTTATGCAACGGAGGCTCTAGCTCCTTCACTCTCCAGAGGAACGACTATTCCTATATGGTGACCCAAATAGGGTACACAAAATTCTCTGCACTTTCATCCCATATATAAGATTAAGATTCCTTACTAAATGGGAAACTTCCTATAGATATCACATATATCTCAAAAGACCAAGACATATATATCCAAGAGTCATAATCTTTTTGAATTTCTATTTCCTTTAGGAAACTTATCAATATAAATATCAACTCCACAAAATATAGGAGTATCTCAATCCCACATAATATGGATCAATCTTAATCAATCTTGGGATTTCTTTATGTGAGTGATTTTGGATAGTACGAAATCCAACAGGCTGGACAAGTCTGGGTTACGGCCTTGACATAGCTGGCCTGGCTCGACCCTTCTTATTCTTCTTCTTCTTTTTTTTGTTTTTTTTTTTTTTTTAAGTTTACCTTTCTTTGATTCTATTAGGTTTGGTCTGGTCTAGTCTCTTTGGCCAGGTCAAGGCTGGGCTGGCATGGGCCGGCCCTATGGGAACTTGGTCGGGCTAGTGCCAAGGCTGGCCCAACACGTTGCTAGGTTTAAAAAATGATTATTTAATTTGGGCAATATATATACTTAAAAAAATCCAGACCAAGGGCTTAGGGCTTCAGCGGTGCTGGCCAGGGCTTGGCTTGAAAATATGGTTGGCCTACTAGGCTTGGCCCAGCCTGTGGGCCTCTTAACACGGGGCCGAACCTGTCCAACAACCCATGGGCTTGCCCGGGCCAAATAAAAGCCTTAATTTGCACAGAGCCATACATCGTTGCCGATACAGAGTGACCAAATTTGTCCTCTATGCATCGTCTTGAATCTTACAGGGTAACCTAACATCCATCCTTTACTTCGCTGTTATTGGGCCTGTTCAGCCACGGGCTCTTAGATCATGATTGAAGGTGGGGGGCTCTAACTCTCAAAAAATTGGGCCTAGTATAGGGGTACTTCTAGAATGTGCATATAATTTTTGAAACTAAGTTAGGTTTAAAACAATATATAGGTTTTTATGTATTTTCACAGAGAGTGACGTATCAAAGGAAATCGTCATGTCCTTTTTCACCTTCCAACAATGAAATTATTGATGTTTTTTACTCTTAGATGTAGTCACATCATGATTACATAAAACCACTACTCACCAATGAGAGTGATGTATGAGATCAATGGTGTTGATTTAGTAACTTGGATAAAAATTACACCACCAAATCTTGTCAAAACCTAAAAGTTTGAAGCCCCAACTTAAGTCCCACGTAACAATAAAATTTTACCACGATATCACTATCTTTAAAGCTTTGGTGTCCTTTCTTCATAATTATATCAATGGAGATGAGACCCACTTAACCACAAAAGGAAATTTGCCTCCTTGTGCCGTACAAGCTTAGCAGAAAACCTGAACATGGTCTAAACGCTTTATTTCTCTTTATGTTGCACCTTGTCTTCCTGTAATGCTATTCAAATACCATTGTTGGTTGTATATAAAGTAGCAGGCTCATGTTCTTTAGGATAAGATGCCTCTTTAGGCCCATTGTTGAAACAATTTTCATTTCTTTATTCAAAATAAGCTTATTAAAGTTTATTATAACATCCCCAAAAGTAATCAACAGATGGTGGAAATGAAATAAAGAATCAAATCAAACTTGTCAAACCAAACACCGCTTTGTATTGTAATAGTAGTGGTAGTTAGGGACTTGGGGCTGGCAATGGTCCGGGCAGCTCGGCCTTGCCCGGTCAACCTGGCCCTGAAAAAGTAGGGCCTAATGCGGCCTGGGGCTGGGCCTGGACAAGGACTGGTCCAGGCCTTATAGTTTTATTGTTCTTTAACTTTTCTTTGTTTTATTATTAGGCCCAGCCCAACCCAGATAGGTCCAAGGATTGGATGAGGTCCCCATTACCCCGGTTGGGCCTAGCCGGGTTAGGGTGAGCCCTCTAAGACTGGGGCCAGCCTTGGGCCATGGCCATCCCATAGAAACTAGCATCAGTAGAGTAGTTGTGGTACTATGCTACTGCTGCTACAATAGTAGTAGTTTAGTAGCTATAGTACTCATAGAAACTCATTCTATAGAGCAAGAACTAAAAACTCAAATATTTCGATGGGGAATTACTTATGACCTTGGTGATTTTTTTTTTCAGAATTGGAGAGTCAATATATTTAGGAGAAATATTAAAAGAGATAATTTATTTTTGGTACAAAGAGCTCAAAATCATTCTTGTCCATCAAATTTTAAATCGGATGGTTGTAAGTGCATCATTGACTAGACTCAAAGTTAAAAAAAAAGGGAAAATATCTCCATATCCCCTATTTTTAGGTTTTATTTATTGATAAACCTAATATTTCAAAAGATATCTTCTGACCCCCTGGCCACTTTAAACATATTTTTAAACCTAAACAAATGTGAGAAAGACATACTCTTTCGACACCCAATCCTTTCTCTCTTTTCACTTATATACCCCAAACTTCTCTCTTTCTCTCTCTTCATGTGTTTCTCACTCTCTCTCCTCCCCTCAAACTTAAAAGAGGCATCTTTTTTTTAAGCCCTTCTCTCTCTCTCGCTCTGTATTCCCCTATTTTTTCTCTCTCAGTCCTCTTTCCGTATTTCACTATTTTTCTTTCCCAATCATCTCTCACTTTCCGTATTCCCCATTCTTTTTCTCTCCCCTTGTCTCTCTTTCTCTCTCTTCCCGTACCCTCTTCCCGATCTCTCTCTCCCCATCTTCCAAACCCACCCCTCTCTCTCCCCTTATATTTTCCCTTATATTTTCTCTATCTGTCCTCCCTCTCTTTTTATATTTCCTATTCTTTTTCTCTTCCCCTGTCTCCCACTATCTCTTCACACCCAACTCATAAATATTGAAAATTATATGGAGAGCAGAGAACCAATATAGATATGGTTCTCAAAAGACATTATCTGAGCTTTCAAAAGTTCCCAAAACACACCAGTATAGATATGGTTCTCAAAAGACATTATCTGAGCTTTCAAAGGTTCCCAAAACACATCTTCTACGCTTTTAGATGGGTTGGCAGTCAAATTAGAGTTTTCAAATGGGTTGGCAGTCAAATTGGAGCTTTAGATGGGTTTCACAGTCAAATTAGGTTCTGCAATTTATATATCAAAATATATCAAATTGATCATTGGTTGGCTTCTACAATTTGTCTATCACAGCGAGGGAAAAAAAGTTGGGGGAGCGCGAGAAGAGAGAGTGAGAGATACGGGGAGAGAAAATTTGAGAAATAGAGATAGGGCTTTAGCAGATAGGGAGAGAGAAAATATGGGTTTGACAGATGGGGAGAGAGAAAACGTGATAGGAGAGATAGGGAGAGAGAAAACATGACAGGAGAGATGGGGAGAGAGAAAACATGAAGGGAGAAAGGTTTATAAAGGGATGATGGTCTTAGAAAAGGTATGTCTTTTTAGATTTGTTTGACCTAAAAAATCAAGTTTAAATTAGTTCGGGGGTTAGAAGAAATAAAATCTATAATTTTTATGCCCTTAGATATCTTTTAAAACCTTGGGTCTATTGTAAAATGAAACCTAAAAATAAGAAGTACAGAGATATTTTTTATAAAACAAAATTTCTTAAACTTTTTAACACCCCAAGCCATCCAATTTGACGTCTTATTGCTTGGAGTAATTGTGACCTCGTTGCAACAAAGATAAATAGTCTCATTGTTTACGACCATATACAGGTAAAAAGGGCATATATGTATTAAGGGTCGAAACCCCCAAGCCACTTTTTCGTTAGCATTAACTTCGATTTGTTAATTTACAGTAAGAAAGTCATTTTTGGTAAAAAAAATTCTTTTAGTTTTCTTTTTTAAATTATTTACAAGTGTGTCATTGTGAAAAGTATGAACAATACGCCATTTATTAGTTCATACTACCAAAAAGGAAGTGCAACTCTCATAGCTAAGCAAGTCAAAATATATACCATATATTATATAATTATTTTTTGATAAATTTACTGAAATTTATTTTATTTTTTTAAATCTAAAAATAGTCTCTCATATTTCATATTTTATATTTAAGCCCCACTTTTAATAGTGTAAAACGTATTTTAGCTTTGTCTCCTTTTGTATACACTACATTGATCTCAAATTTGGTACATGTATACTTCTCACCATCACACATTTATAAAAAATCTTAAAAAATAATTTATAGATAATAATTAATAAAAATACCACTATATTATTCAGGGGTATTTTTAAAAATATTATTTATTTCAACTTATTTTTATTATTGTGTTATTGTGAAAAATGAGAATTAGCAAGTTCAATTCTAATGTTACGTGAACTTTATATGCTTTAAATGAATGGGACTTGAGTGGAAAATGTGAAATATATGAGACAGTTTTAAAATGTCAAAAATAAAACATGATTTCTCTATATTTCTATTTTTTTGATTCTCTCCCTCTCTCTATCTAGATCGCCAATCTGGTTGACTCAGATTAGCTATCTGGACGAACTGTGTCTTGATCAGTGGGTGGCTGTTCGAACCAAGTTTTTTGGCTGGATACTCTAGAGTCTAGTGTTTTCTCATGAAATGCGGATACTTGCCTTTGGTGCTAAGAGTTCACCATTTAATTTGAAATCGGGCAGCTAGGGGTGTGATTGACTAAGCCCAATATTTAAATAAAAGTTCTTAGAACTTTATGATACACCTCAGCTATTGGATTTGCTGTTTAAAAGCTAAATCACACCACAAACAAATTGTTTTATAGTATAAAACCCCATATAAAATTTCCCTTTGACCTGACCTGACCCAACCCATCATAAAATCAACAAAATATATATTACATGCAGCATATAAATAAATTTTTTAGTCTATTATTTTCTAGACCTAGGTCGAGGTTGTATGCGGGTCCAAATCTCTCGGATCCCCTGACCCAAATTTGGGTCCAAGTGGTTTGTGGATTAATTAACTTTTTTTTCAATGGGTTGGACCCGACCTAATTTTAAAATGGTTAGTAGCTTTTTAAAGTGATAGTGGAAATGGAATCCACAATGTACAACTAAGGTATACGGGGTATTACCACCACAACCCAACCCTTTCTCATTATCATAAATGTTGAATGTCGTAAACATAATACTATTAAATGTTTTTGGGTCGATATTTTGCACATTGTAATGATTTTTTGGGTCGATATTTTGCACATTGTAATGATCGATTTCATGAGCACAATTGAAACTTACCTAAGATAGCATAATGGACCATTATAATGGTTGTTAAGAAAAAGTTATAGTCAGGGGCCATTATAACGGCTTCATCCCTTTTTAAACCATATTTTAACAACAATGGGAGCAAAAACAATACGCTCAAGTCATTTTATAATTTGGGACAGTTTGATAAAAATTTAATTAGGTTAGTTGGCATTTCCCAATGTTCTAGATATTCATATTTTTTATATTGGTAAAGACGTCCTCATTTTTTTTATTTTTAGGAAATTTATCAAATTATCCATGATAGATTAACAATCTAATGGGGTTTTCACGATTTATAATAAGATAAATTTATCAAAATACACATGAGAGTTGTACTATTTAATATCTTACATATTTGATGCTATTCCAACTCATGATCACATGTTTTTTGATAGTTACTTTGAAACCAAATCAGACTCTAAGGGTAACATATTGAATAGTTCATCTCTCATGAATATTTTGATAATTTTTCCTCACAACAATGACAATGACAGTCATTTGCGTCGTTACAACGTCCATCAGTAAATAACAGTTAAATATCTAAAAATAATGGATTTTAGTAGGGGAAAGCACTCATTATGAATTTGTGATAGCAAGTTCGTAACGGCCTTTGGTTGTTACATATTCATGTTTGTAAAATCTTGATTTCCATATATCCTAGGTGACCACCTTTAGACTTTTCTTTCGTAGAACCTAGTGATGCTTCGTAACAATTAGTTGGATTACGTGCGTTGCACGTAGAACATAGTAATCGTTCATTTAAATTATCATATAAATATGTAACGTATGAATTTTTTGTTATCGTGAAACGAGCATATGATTTTGCAATGGGTGATCAAGTACGTATGCATCATTTTATCATTTTAATAAAAAAATATTAAAAAAAAGATGTAAAAAATGAACATATATTATTTGGTTTCATGAAAGTGCACCATGCATGATGATTAAAAAAAAAGAGTATGCTTTCATAAATCTAATTCTATTGATTTTGATAAATATTGCACTACATAGAAATGAACATATGTTATTTGATTTCATGGAAGTACAACATGCATGATAACAATAAAAAAGAAAAAAGAAAAAAAAATTGTAATATGCATGAATGGGGCTAATTCCATTGATTATGGCAAACAATGAAAAACAAATTAAAATTTTATTTTACTATATTTTTTTACTACTACTGCTTCATACCTTTAGAGAGTAAAGAAATGAATGTTTTTAGTGTATGTGATCGAGAAGCGCTAGGGAGCAAGGGTGATGGATAGACTATGTTCGGCTTCTTCATTTTCTATAATCGAGAAGCTGTTCAAAAACATGGATAGACTTTCTTGATTTCCTATAATTGGGAAGCCGTTAAAAAACAAAATAACAGTGTAATTACCTCATTCCGAGGAGTTTAGGACTTCATGACCCCTTTTAGGAGAAATATGAATTATTATTGATAAAAAATAAAAATAAAAGAAGAGATAACCATTTTTGTTCTACATAGTAGTCATATAAACTCGCCTATGACAAGCAAAACTTCGTTACCGAAAAACCCTACTATTATATTTTATTTTGCCACCTCTGTACTCTCTCTCTTTCTCTATTTTCACTCTCCTACAAAATTGAAGAACTTAGCTATAGGAAACCCAAACCCTATGAATCATAAGTCTATAATCTTTAATCAAAACGAACATAAAGAATTAATTAGTTATAATATATAATAGCATTACATAATAGTAATATAAAAATAAAACATAGCATAAAATAACGTTCTAATATATTATATTATTGTTAATATAATATTATATAACCAAAATAATATAAATCAACTATATAATATAAATTATAATATAATAAAATTAATGTTACAATAATATTGCTAATAATAATAATAATAATAACCATATTAACATAATATAATTAAGCATCAAAATCATAAACAAAACCAATAGATCTTTTATAAGTCGCTTTTTATTTCAATATTAGATTAAAATAAAATAAATTTCATCACATAATAAAATTTTAGAAGTCGCGTAAATAATAAAACTAAAAAAGAAATCTGCTTCGAAAAATTTCTTTTTCTAATGTTATAATTAGAAATGAAAGCATAAAATATTGGGAAAAAGAAAAATAATGGGCATAATTTTGAAAACTATTTGAAAAGTTATAACGAAAAAAAATTCAAAACTCGTCAAAAGTATCTCCAAAGCATGAAATTATGTACTTATAATTATAGATTTACTCAATCTCTAAAAAAAAAAAACAAGATTTATTTTTCAGTTAAGACAACATAATTATTTTTAAATCTTAAACATAAATAAGCAAATTCATTAGTTAGCCCTAAAAACTTTTGAGAGCATAAAACTACTTAAATTCAGATATTGAAAATTAAAAAAAAATCGGGGTGGTTGTTTGAAATATTTATAAAAAATAAAAACATAGAAACGATTATTTTGGAATTTGTAAAAATTTTATCCATAAATACAAAATAATCAGTACAAAACGAAAGAAGGGAGGGCTTAAAATATTAAGGTACAAATTCACCAAGCTTAATTGAACATAAAAAAAGATAAAGAATTTTCTTGTAAAAAAATAAATTAAGATACAAATTCACCAAGCAAAATTTTCTTGTAAAAAAATAAATTATTCTCTTAATGTACAAAGAATCTAATGAGAGACTAATCAGAAACACTGACTAAATAGAAAAAAGGTATCTCTTAATGATTGAAAATGCTATAGGAAATCTTTATGGGTAAATTTTAGAATTTCTTATATATGTGCATTAAACATGAGAGAAAACCCAATGAAATGATAAAACTGCTATAGGTCATTTAAATTAATAAATCTAAAATTGTAAACTCAAAACTTTTAAATCACCTAAATAAATTACCAATATTTCAATTTAAAGTTAAATATACCCAATACCTAAATTGTTAGTGCCATCACCTAAGCTAATAGCTCTAAACATTCTACGGCCTTAACATTATATTAAAACAAAATACATGAGCCTATATTATTGAAAAGCGAAAGGCCAAAATATAGTTCATTTTGAAAATAAAAATTCATATAATGCATGCATAATATTGAGGAGAAATCTATATAAAGTCTTTCTAATGCCAATGATGATGAATTTTATCCTCTAAAATGGTGTAGAGTATTTTATAAAAAAATAAAATTATATCAAAGTCTAATATAAAAAAAAACAGTATAAAAATAAATAACACCAAATAAGAAGAAAAAATTATTTAAATTAAATTGTTTAAACGAAAACCATAAAGTCTTTAGTAACTTCAATATTCAAGTACAATCAAAAGAATAAGAAAATTACCATGTATTTTTTTTATCAATAGCCAAAAAACCACACAAAAAAAAATAAAAAATAAATATTCGAATAAAATTAACTATACAAAATTAATATGTCAACGTAAGCTGCAATAAAAATTAGTGGAAATCAATTTTTGTAATGCGCGGTGCTAGCAAGCAATTAGCCACTTCGAGTTTATATTATAATAAAAGAATTTTAAAAAACTAACATTTCATATTTTCTTAAAACACAACATACCCATCCATAAAAAATTAAGTTGTTTTAATATCATAGTAAAAATTTTTTTTAAAATAAACGACATAGAAAATAAAGTATCTTAAAAGTTAACCAAAAAATAAATAAAGAAACAGAAAATAAAATAAAGAATATCACAAAAGTCTTTAAAAAATAAAAATTCTGATTAAACGAAAACAAGAACTTTTATAAAAGATTCTTTTCATGTTTTCCTATTATATCTCAGTATTTAAATGATGAAAGCATATATTTTTTTTTGAAATACAAATAAATATAAATGTTTAAATCCTGAGAGATGCATGAAAATATAGAAATAACATATAGAGGCTTCCTTTAACATTACCTATGGCTCTAACATTGGTGGGCACATCGTGGGATTATCATATATAACTCTATAAAAAACGAACCACACCTTGTTGATTAATGCATCTTCTTTGATTGGGCCAATACCTTCAGTGATCATATGAAGACCATACAAAAAAAAAGAAAAAATCGTTAGCTGAATCTACCTAACTGATGATAGAAAACCATGACTTAGAGTTTTAACTAATAATTCATATCGTCATTCCCCGAATGTAAAGCATACGTCAATACATGATACATATAATGATCATTTTAAAGCAAACAAAAAATAGATCTCATGTACTGTTTGCCGTAAAATTGGATGGCATCCCCATCTTTTGCCATTATGAAGAACATAATCTTGTGATTTGATTCAATCTAAATGGAATATTTTATTAGAAAATTGGGTGAAAACGATAGCTTCTATAATTTTTGAATATCTTCTATTTCATGTCTATCTTGTAAATTAAGAAGAATATCTTCCTCTATTTCTCTCTCATTGGACAAGTCATTTCTTTCTATTCCTTTTTAGATTCTATTGGTATATATCTTTATATCATTATTTTTGTTTATCTTTTCTTTCCTTTTTAGATTATATTGGTATATATCTTTATATTATTATTTTTGTTTATCTTTTCTTTCATGTGTATCTTCCAAATTATAAAGAATATATCTTTCTATAATTTTTCTCTCATCACACAACAACTTCGAAACTCCCTTTATGTTTTCTTGGATCATCCGGAGGTCTATGTAAAAATCCATATCCGCCTCCTAAAATTTGTGCGTGCATAGAAATTCATGTAGGCCTCCTACTACTTGTGCGTGCTCTCTCTATCACACATATACACACACTTGCCTTCTATCTAATGGGTGTGGTTTGTATCGAGCCTAGGCTCTAAACAATCAAATTAGAGCCTACCTTCAAATAGTGTCGAGAAATATGGTTTCAATATTGGAAATCTTTGTGATAGCCTTAAAGTATATTTTCGTATTTATTTATAAAGTTTAAAGCTTCAAATATAGTGTAGATCGACATATCCATGAAAACTTGAAAATCTTGAAAATTGACGGTCAAAAAATGCATTACAAAATACACTATTTCCAAAACTTGCAATCCATTTTTTTCTCATGTCCATGCATCTTGATGTCGAGATGATCAATTTGAAGATATTTAGGCATCAAAACAACCTCTTCTAGGGAAATTTTTGAGGTAGGCTCAAATTTGATTGTTTAGAGCCTTGGCTCTATAAAAACTTTTCCCTTTAATGCAATATTTTAGGAACAACCTCTCTCTACAATTTAGGATTTCTCTCCATCCCTTTAGATATAGACCTATAATTTGGGATCTCTCTATAGATACAAAAAAGAAACGTGCCTCTCTCTAATAAAAGTTAGATGGTAACCCACCCAATCTAGCAAACCTTTTTGGACCTGTTTTACCTGGCCAGCTCTCTCCTCTTTAAGGGGAGGTCATCCTAATGTTTCACTCCATAAGAAGCTCTCTCATCTCATGCACACGAAGCCCTTGCCTGTCTTTCCATAAGAAGCCATCTCCTCTCTAAGGGGAGGCCTTGCCAGCTCTCTCCTCTCTAAGGGGAAGCCTTGCCTCTCATGCACTGGAAGCACCTTCCTCTCTCTCCAGATAAAACTACCTTCACGGTAAATTAAATTCCATTATACTAATAAAAATTAGTATCATAGGTTTTGAGACATAGAGTTACCTCTTTAACCTACAAACTGAAATCCACTATACTAATAAAAGTTACATGTAACCCACCCAAAGTCTAGCAAACCTTCCCAGTCTAGCAAATCGTTTTGGACTTGCTCTGCCTTGCCAGCTCTCTCCTCTCTAAGGGGAGGCCTTGTCTCTCATGCACCTCTCATGCACAAGAAGCGCTTTCCTCTCTCTCCAGAGGAAACCACCTTCCCATATGGTACCCAAATAGAGTATATATATTATTTCATCTTTTATCCCATATATAAGGTTAGGAGTCCATACTAAATAAAAAATTTCTTATAGATGTTACATATATCTAAAAAATTAAGAGATATATCTAAGAGTCCTAAACTTTTTTGATTTCTATTTGGCTTCTTAATGTGGGTGATTTTGGATATCATTATATCCAACAATAATCTCAATTCTATATAACATAGAATTTCTCTATATGGATGATTTTGTATATCATCATAACCGTCCCATGATTTTGGATATCATCATAACCGTGAAAATTGGAGGGAACCCTTCTCCATGAAGGAAACAAGGTTGTTGGGGTTCAACCTCCTATCCAGAAATTAAAAATGGGAGAGAAGCTAACAGAGAAAATTGTAGGGAACCGGTCTCCAAAACTCACTGGAGGCTTAGTAAATTTGAAAATTGGAGAGAAGGTCGGAGGGAAAATTGGACGGAACCAGCCTCCATGGACGAAACTTACTCGAGGCTTAGGGAGCACAATCAGATCAAACGATAATATATGGAAAATAGAATGGAGGAAGATCTTTACATTCGTAGGACAACTGTATTTTTTCAATTTCATTTTCCTAGTTTCCTATATATTTATTTTAGACAACGGTTCATTTCATTTTTTGAGCTTCATTTTCCTAGTTTCCTATATGTTTAGTTTAGACAGTGGTTCTGTTCATTTTCCTAGTTTCCTAGATAGTTAGTTTAGACAATGGTTGTTTCCTGGATATTTAGATTAGACAATGGTTTTGAAACTTTGGCCGAGTAACTCGGCCTCGACCTGAATTTTAAGCGAGTTGGTTGTACAATCATTTTTAAAGCGAGTTGGTTGTATAACCATTTTATAAACGAGTAACTCAGCCTCCTTTTGTTGGCGATGTGAGTTTAAAACGAGTTGGTTGTACAACAATTTTATAAAGTATATATATAAACGAGTCGGTTGTACAACAATTTTGTAAAGAATATATATTTATATATGTCATCAAAGTATATATATTTATATGTCTTTAAGTCACGTAAGCCATCAAGTCTTGTTGGTCCGGTTATCGTTTTCAAGTTTTTATAAAAAATTGTCTGGTTATCGATTTCACATTTTTCACGTGGCCAGTGTAGAGTATTCCGTTTTTGTAAAGCCTTGTCACTTTTTTTTTTTTTTTTTTTTGTCACTTTTTTTACACTTTGTGTGGTTATCGATTTCGCAGTTTTCGCATTTGGTTCGAATAATTTCACAGTTTTCGCGTTTGGTTCGAATGCCGGTAGATTATCATGCTTTTGTAAAAACTTGTCACGTGGAAGCCGTAACCAATACACCATGAACTATTTGGTGTCACAAAACTTCGCATTAAATATACATGTTATATATTTTTCTTTATTTTCTTTCAAAAAAAGGCACTGGACTTGGACTAGTTACTCGGATTCAACAGAGTAAATCGCCTCAGCCAGGCCTGAGTACTTTGGCCGAGTCGATATTTTGAACACTGGTTTAGACTTTAGGATTTTTTTTTTAAGTCTGATGTAATAAATTTTCATCCTTTGCATTAAGATATTTTATGAATAAAGAATAAAATTTCATTTTCTTCAAAGAATGATCACTTATATTACCAAAAAATGAAAGAAAGATCATTTTTCGCTTTTCTTGGACTGAAGGACTGTTTTCCATTGCCCTATTTTCTCGATCTTTCTCACATTTGATTTTTTTTATGGGAAAATTTTGTATAGAACCTTAATTCCTCATATTATTTTCATGGTAGACCCTCCTTCCGTTTTCTTTCAAGCAGCATAAGGAAACCACTAGAGATTTCATCGTATCCCCTCATATTTTATTTTCTTCTTTTATTGACTTTTGACCATAAAAATTAGCGCCAACAAATCTTTTTATACCATTTCAACCCAAAAAC
>NW_006494856.1:599833-611090 GCF_000471905.2 Amborella trichopoda
CCTATCCCTGTGTGCCTTGCCTCCACGACTCCAAAACATTTTTAATCATATTTCCTTTTCTCTATTAAAAACGTTTTTGGGTTGAAATGATATAAAAAGATTTGTTGAGGCTAATTTTTATGGTCAAAAGACAATAAAAGAGGGAGATACGAGATGAGGGGATACGATGAAATTTTAGGGGTTTCTTTATGCTGCTTGAAAGAAAAACGGTGGGAGGGTCTTCATGAAATAATATGAAGAATTAGCGTTTTATACGAAATTTTCCCTTTTTTTATTATTGAGGTTCATAGCCCATGGGCCCTACACTACCCTTCCTTTTTCTTTTATAGTTTTTTCTATTTTTTTATTTTTCCATTTTTTGATATCCCCTCCCTTCCTCTCTCTTCCCTCTTTTGTACGGGACAGAAAGCGACATAGGGTTGCGCAACACACAGCATGTCGTGCCGCATGTTGCGAGCTTCCGTCTCCTCTATAAATTTTGTGGGGCCCGATTGCCCCCCGTCATTTTTTGTCTCTCTCTTTCTTATCTCATTTTCCAAAATTCTTTTGAACCGTGACTATTCCACTTTGTCCGCTATGCGATTTTCTAGGAATTTTGGGGGTACCATGTCCATTTTCTCCCAGTCACTTTGGGCTCCATTTTTTCAAATTTTCTCCTAGTCACTTTGAGCGCCATTTTTTCAAATCTACATCAGATATTGGCAATCATAAACAGTGGTGGCTTTGGAGACTATCATGTTTTGTCGAGTAAGGGGACAACGTCAGGTACACACTTTTTCTCAGTTCTTGAGCATCTTTTGATCCCATTTTCTTCCTTTTTCTTCCTTCAAACGAATTGTCCTAAATTTTAGTTACCATTTTTCTTGAAAAACTACAAAATTAGCATCCATTGTATGAAAATTTTCTCTTTTGAATATGAGTTTTATTATGAAAACATGCATACCAAGTGTTTGATAGCACTTTTCAGTGAAGTTTTTCATCTCTTTTGGTCACGAACTGAGTATGAAAGTTTCATTTTGATATTCGGAATCTCTATGTTCAATCTTGTGGTGTGACCAAGGTGTTCTTACCGTTTCCAATAGTGATAAATAAGAAGAAAGAGAGTTACTTCAAGGGAACTCAAGCCTCCAATACATAACAAGTTGAAGATAAAATCAACCTCCTGATCATGAGTTGTTTTCTTCATTAAATAAGAGATTACACTAACAAAAATAGCTAAAAGGAGAAGTTTTAGGCTAAACCCTCTCTAAGAAAGATAACAATCAGCAACTACTCTAAAGACTCGGTAACAGCAGGTAACAAAAACAACTCAGAAAGAAACTTCTCTAAAGACTCGATCAACATTGTGAACCATTATTCTCTCCAACTGTAGTAGTAACTTATAACTGCCTGCTTTGCACGTCCTTGCTATGAGGCAATTGTAACATTCTCTCCCCCTTAAAATTACACCCTTGTCCTCAAGGGTGTAGTCATGAAATTGATTTATTATGGTTTCTACTGGTTCCCATGTGGCATCTAATGGAGGTAAGCCTCCTTACACGATTCAAGATTGCTTGAGGCTTTTGGCTCCTTATTCCATCTTCTTCTCTCATGATTGGGAGTTGAGTTTGTACCCCATCATTCACCCCTAGTTTTGGCTAGAGAAGGGAGACATGAAAAATGTGGTGAATTCTAAAATCACTTGGTAGATCCAATTAGTAGGCAACTACTCCAATTCCTTTCAAGATCTGGAATGGACCAAAAAATTTAGGAGAAAGTTTCAAGTTCCTCCTTATAACTGTCTGTATGGCTGGAGCCTTAAATTAACTCAGTCACCCACTAAAAATTTTTGCTCCTTGTGTTTTGAATCATATACTCATTTCATGCGTTCTTGTGCTTCCTTGATCTTTTTTCTAAGTTCTTTAACAACCCTGTCTCGATCAATTAAGTCATTCTCAATCGTGGCTACCCTTGAAGTACCTTCAATATAGCTTTAGAGGGTAGGAGGGGCTCTTCCAGACACGGCCTCAAATGGTTCCTTTTTAATGGTGGAGTACCAACTGGTGTTGTAGCAGTATTCAGCCCATGAAAGCCATTTGGACTAGTCCTTTGGTTGAGAGCTAGAGAAACAATGGAGGTACATTTCTAATATACGATTGACCACTTCACTTTGGCAATCTGTTCGCGGGTGATATGCAGAATTGAAATTGAACTTGGTTCCATTCAAACGGAACAATTCCTGCCAGAAGATGCTAATGAAGGCTGAGTCACGGTCACAAACAATAGATCTTGGCATCCCATGTAGGCGAAAAATTTGGTCAAAGAAGGTTTGGGCTACACTTACAGCAGTGTAAGGATGTGAAATGGCCGTGAAGTGTGCATATTTGGATAACCTATCAACGACTACCAATATTGTTGTCTTACCTTTGGAAGCTAGTAATCCATCTATGAAGTCCATGGATATGTCTTCCCATATCAAGTTTGGCATTGGTAAAGGTTGTAGAAGACCTTCTGGACTCATGTTCTCCCCTTTGTGGCATTGACATACATCGCAACTTTTGATATATTTCTTGACGTGTTACCTCATACCCTTCCAATAGAAGATAGAATGTATTCTTTGAAGGGACTTTAAAAACCCTTCGTGGGTGCTTCCATGAAATTCATTGACAATGTCTTTTATAAGTGACGCATCGTCCGCAATGTAGACCTTCTCTTTAAACAACAAGATTCCTTCTTGTAGCTTCCATGGTCCAATAGCCTCTCCAGCATTTACTAATTCAACTAACCTTTGAAGAGTAGGATTAGTATGAATTTCTTCGTTGATCGCATCCACCCAGTGAGGAATGGGCAATGAAAGTGCTTCGAGCCCACCTTGAGTCTCTGTTTTTTCATGTTTTCTTGATAAAGCATCAGCAACAATATTTTCTTTCCCACTTTTGTACTCGATGGTGAAGTCAAAACCCATTAGCTTGTAAAGCCAGCGCTGTTGAGCCGGAGTGATGATTTTTTGTCCCATAGAAACTTGAGACTTTGATGATCGATGCAGACCACAAATTTTCTCCCCAGACGGTAAGGCCGCCACTTTTGCACAGCAAGAACTAAAGCCAAAATTTCCTTTTCATAAGTGGAGAGCAAAAGATTTTTACCTTAGAGAGCATAGCTATAAAAACCAATGGGTCGATCTTGGAAGATGACAGCGCCAATACCCTATCCGGATGCATCACATTCTATGATGAAGTCTATTGAGAAATCAGGGAGTGCCAGTATGAGGGCTCGCGTCAGCACCTCCTTTAATTTTTGAAATGCCTCCTTTGCAAGTTGATTCCAACCAAATGAATCATTCTTGAGCAATTTGGTGAGAGGCCCGGCTATTTTTCCATAGTCCTTGACGAACTTCCTATAGTAGCCTGTCAACCCAAGAAATCCACGCAAGGCCTTGGGTGTGGTGGGGCTTGGCCAATCCATCACTGCTATTACCTTGTCCGGATCCACAACTACCCCATCTTGGGAAATTACACGGCCTAAATAATTAACCTTATTTTGGCCAAACTGACATTTTTCAAATTTTACATATAATTGGTTCAACCGTAAAGTTGAAAAAGTAATTTCCAAGTGTCTCATGTGATCAGCCCATGATTTACTGTACACCAAATATCATAAAAAGACATAAGAATAAACTTCCTTAAATGAATTTTGAATACCTGGTTCATGAGGGCTTGGAAGGTTGATGGTGCATTGGTGAGTCCAAAAGGCATGACGAGGAACTTATAATCACCGTGATGGGTTCTGAATGTCGTCTTTTCAATATCTGCTGGATGCATTTGGATTTGGTGATATCCAGACCGTAGATCTAATTTTGAGAAGAATTTAGCTCCATGCAATTCGTCCAAAAATTTGTCAATTACAGGCATTGAGAATTTATCTTTGATTGTAATTTTGTTTAATGCCCTGTAATCCACACACATATGCCATGACCCGTCGTGTTTATTGACTAAGAGCACCGGAGAAGAATAGGGACTATTGCTAGGGCGGATGATCCATGTCAAAAGCATTTCATTAACTATTTTCTCAATTTCAGACTTTTGAAAATAAGGATACATGTATGGGTTGACAGACACCGGGCCATGCCCACTCATGAGAGGAATGATGTGATCTGATTCACATTGTGGAGGTAGACCATTATGTTCGGTGATAATATCTTGAAACCTTTTTAACATACACCAGATCTCGTGTAGAATGGCGGGCTTCTCAATTATTTGCAACATGGTATTCAAGCATGTCATTTGAAGTAGCACTCCCTTCGTAGTCTTCCTAGCAATACGTCTCATATCAAGGTCTTCAATCAGCCGGTTTTCGAGTATCGTCAAGCCCTACAACTCAATGTCTTTTCCACCTATTTTGAATTTTATTTGTAGTTTAGAAAAGTCCCAATTGATGGGTCCCAATGTTTGTAGCCACTGTGCACCCAAAATAACATCATAGCCTTCTAATGGTAGTTAAAAGAAATCAACATAAAGTGAAATACCTTGCAAACTTATCTTGACATTGGAGCATTTCCCTATGCTTGAAAGTCTCTCTCCAGAGCCGACGCCACCTCTAATCATCCTTCATAATGAGGTTTTAATCCTACCCTCTGGGATAGATTCTCATTGTTGAAATTATGGGTACTCCTAGAATTGATGAGGAGCGGCCTCCACCTATCTGAGGTGTCTTGTGACTCTCATTGTTTCTGGTGCTTGAATTCCAAAAATTGCATGAAGGGAGATCGCAGGTGTTGTTGTTGAGTCATCTTCATCATTCTCCATGACCACATCACCATTGATTTCCTCCGTACAAGCTTCAATCAAGAATATTTTCTTGCAACGATGGCTTGGGTTCCACTTGTCATTACAGTTGTAACAAAGACCCTTACTTCTTCTTTCTTGTAATTCTGCAAATGCCATCTTTCTCACCGGAATGGTCGCCTGGCTGGAACTAGTATTCCTATTGGGGGAGAAGGTGGGCCGTGAGACAGGAGGAGCTATTTTTTTTTTAAGATGGGATTGAGCCTCAAAGAGGCGTGCTATGCTAATGGCTCCTGAAAGGGTATTTTCAGGGTTGTGGGACGATTTGCCCTCACATCAGCTTTCACGCTTTCGTGCAGACCGCTCACGAAGCAACTGACTTGGCGAGCTTGAGGAAGATGCCCCAACTTGAACAACAGCTTCTCGAACTGTGTTTGGTATTCGCGTACTAACCCTGTTTGCTGCAGGTCGGTGAGTTCACCGAAGAAGCCCATAAATTGATTTGGACCATAGCGAGAGTGGAGCCCTTCTTTAAATTTATCCCAAGAGATGGAACCTTTCAGTTATTTCAAGAGCTAGAACCACAGTTGGGCTTCTCCTTCAAGATGGAAGGATGCCAATGATACTTTCTCGTCGTCAATCGTTGCATGCAAGTAGAAGAATTGCTCGGCCCTACAAAGTCAGCTTGTTGGGTATTCATCTCCATCGAAACAAAGGAAGTCCAGCTTTACCATTTTTGGGGTGTAAGAACTTGTAGAGCCACCTGACTGAAAATGACTTCCATATGATTTTGCTTGCGTGTGATAATTACCTTCATTCTCTTTTGTTGAAGGTGTTGTCATCTGATCTATCTGAACGTTGAGCTAGTTGAAAAGCTCACCCATTCGACGCATGATATCCTAATGGCTGGTGGACAGTGAGTTTATGGTCTACTCGATTTGCTCAACCCGTTGTTCCATGCCTAGCTTTTGATACCACTTTGGTATGGCCAAGGTGTTCTTACCTTTTTCAATGGTGATAAATAAGAAGAAAGAGAGTTACTTCAAGGGAACTTAAGCCTCCAATACGTAACAAGTTGAAGATAAAATCAACCTTCTGATCGTGAGTTGTTTTCTTCATTAAATAAGAGATTACAATAACAAAAATAACTAAAAGGAGAAGTTTTAGGCTAAACACTCTCTAAGAAAGATAACAATCAGCAACTACTCTAAAGACTCGGTATCCACAGATAACAACAATAAACTTAGAAACAAACTTCTCTAAAGACTCGGTCAACATCGTGAGCTATTATTCTCTCCAACTGTAGTAGTAACTTCTAATTGTCATGCTTTGCGCGCCCCTGCTGTGAGGCAGATGTAACATCTTGATGCATGTAATTATTCATTTATGTTGTCTTGGCTAGCCCATCATTCTCACTACGACTTGTAGCGTCGTGTAAGTGGGAGTGTTCATAAATTTTGTTTTACATCATAACTGACTTATATTTCCATTCCAAGACTACATTATAATTACTTCTTATGTTGAATTCATATTTTTCAGTGCTTTAGAGAGTTTTGAGTATGCTAGATCTATGTTTTATTTTGTGAAAGTAAGCTTAGGTTCCTGATATATTTTGGCATGTAACAGTATCTATGAGGGAACCTCGATTACGTACCACTGTGACCCTCAGACTTAGTTTAGGATTCACTTTCATGATGAATTTTGTCAAGATATCATACATTTACCGAACGACAACTCGTCTTGGGCGAACATGCAAAATTACCAAATTTCCCCTACTTCAGGGCTAGGGTGAATGTCTTCCCTAAGGTGATCCTTAGAACACATTTTTCATTATTTTTTCTTCTGTTTTTTTCAACAATCATTCGTTTCCTACCCTAACACATCTAGTCCTTGGTAAATTATCAAGTTTATATTTTATTTTGAGTCAAGATGGAGTTCTTCCAACTCATTGTCCTGATTTTTCTTTTCTTCTTTTGTGATTTATTTTTGCTTCAAAGCTATATGGTCAAGACTTCCTGCCACTTATTCACCATCCAGAGATGGGTTGAGCTTTTATCCTCAGTCCAGGTTCAGACTTTAGCCAGCATAGGAGTATGGGAGACTTGTAGGATTAGGCCCTTCATTATAAACCACTCTCTTCGTACTAAGTTTTGTCTTCGATGGAGAACGAAGACAAACTCTATTCCTTTTCCTACTGGTGAGAGGAGTCATCGTGGTTAAGATTATGGGGGTTAGGGGTGATGGTGAACCTTTTATGAGTATTACCCTTGAGGAGGTATTGATCACCGTGAGGCCGTCAAGGTTCTCCTAGGAGTAGCGCCTCCTGTTGAGAGTAACAAGAAGGGAAAAGATAGCATTTATCTCAGATGGCTAGAAAACATATTTGGTGATGGAGTAAATGCGAGAGCAAGGGTTTAGAGGAATAGCCAATGACACAGGTCACAGAGGATACCACCTGCTTCATTCAAGGATTTGGACTGTGACGGTGACGATGATGAGGATGAGGATAGTGACTAGATTGATGAGGATGAGAGGGACATCAGGAGGATCATAATTGGTGACTCAATATGTCTAGAAAAGTATACTAAGAGATCATTTATTTTTGGTACAAGGAGGTCAAAATCACTCATGTTCGTCAGATTTTAAATTGGATGGCTGTAAGTGTATTATTGATTGGACTCAAAGTTCAAAATTCGTTTATCAAACTTCATGAAACACCTCAAACCATCCAATTTGATATCTAATTGCTAGGAATAATTATGCCCTCCTTGTAACAAAGATAAAATGGTCTAATTGTATACAATCACGTATGCTTATATCAATATTAGAATAGCCTAGGTGGAAAGGCCATATATGTATTGAGTGGTGGCTGCAATTTCGAAACCCCCAAGCCATTTTTTCTTTAGCATAAACTGCTATTTGTTAATTAACATTAAGAAAGACATTTTTGGTAATTTTATTTATTTTAAATATTTTATAAGTGCGTTATTGTGAAAAGTATGAACAATACTCAATTTGTTAATTAATATTTACCAAAAAGGAAGTGCAACTCTAGCTAAGCAATTTAAAATATAGGGAAAATTAAGTGAATATCTGTTTTATCTTATCATTATGAAATTATTTAAAACTATGTTATTATTCATATGTTCATTTTTTGAACTACATAACAATTTTTTTTTAAAAAAAAAGACAAAACTACCCATTTATGGTTTTTCAAAAACCAAATTTTAAAAAATTTTGGTTTTTGAAAAATCGAATTTCACTGTTTGTGGACTCAACTAATTGGCCTTACCCTATGTATGGATTTTTATCAATATTATGTATGCCCAAATATTTAAACTTGAACATGAATTGGCTTTGTAGTTATTATGCATGTCTACACTTTCACGTTAAGGGTTTGAGTGCTTAAAATTGGTTGCTTAGTGGAGCGTGCTAATGATTTTTAAGTAGTGTAGTTTTTTGGTTGACCTCTTTTGGCCCTTCTCTCTCTCTCTGAAACTCTTTCAATTTCATTGGGACATCTTTGCCTGCAACCTTATGGAAGCATCAAATCTTTAAAGCCTCGCCATTGATACAACTGATCACATCAAAAGCTCTCATGGGAAAACGAAATATTTTTGGAAAGAGGAAGGACTCCTAGACAGATCTTTCTTTCCTTCTACGGCTTGAATGATTTTTGCAGCAACAACTTGATGAACCTCAAAACCCTAAAATTTCATTAGCCATAGATATTGCAAGTTTGCAACTCTTTTAAAGGAGGCAACAAAAACCCAATTTCTCTGTATTCGACTCATGTGACTCTTCAAGTTTTTCATGATTATAGGAAGAAGAACAGAGGAATCTCTCTGAAAATTTCGTTGCCTGAGCTCTTACGGTCTTCTCGCTGAGGCTCTCTCTCTAGAAGAAGATATTGGCATTCATTCCTTTCCCCATTCATTTCTCTTATACTATCTATCATTAAGATTATCGTAAAAACAAACTCGTTTTCCCCATACGTTTCTTTTAGCAGATCATAAAAAGACTCCCATACCTGTTTTTAATTTATTATAATTCAAAAAAATAAAACCCCATCATAGAATCAGCGGGATTTTAAACCAAAACCTCTTGAAGAGACATTTATGCTTTTACCATATGTTATTTAAGTAATTGTAATAAATGCAGGTATCATATTATATATAAGGAATATGAGATTTGGACCAGCAAATTTAAAGATAAAGGTTTTGGTTTTTCAAAAACCAATAAATAAATAAATTTGGTTTTTGAAAAACAAAAAATAAATAGTTTCGTCTCTTAAAAATAAAATTCTCACGAAGTTCAAAAAATGGACATATGAGTAATAATGAAAAAAATTTGGTAGTTTCGTAATAATGAAAAATAAAATGGATATTTAGGTTATTGTCCCTAAACTATATGCCATATATTATATATTTATTTTTTGAGAAATTTACAAAAAATATGATCTTATTTTTGAAATTTAAAAATAGTCTCTTATATTTCAAATTTTATACTTAAATCCTACTTTTAATAGCATAAAGTGTGTTTTAATTTTGTCGATTTTCTTATGCACTAGATGAATCTCAAATTTGGTACAGCCATACACCTCACCATCACACAACTACAAACAAATATTAAAAAAAAATTAAAAGTAACAAATGACTATAATACCCCAATATCATTCAGGGGTATTTTGGAAATATTATGCAATTTAGGTTTTTTAAAATATTATTTATATGTGTGTTATTGTGAAAAATGAGCATTAGCATGTTCAATCTTAATCTTATGTAAATTTATTACGCTTTAAATAAGTGAAACTTGAGTTTAAAATATGAAATATATTGAATTATTTTTAAATGTAAAAAATAAAACATAATTTCTCTCTAAACTCTCTCTCTCTCTTGTCATATTGCCAATCTGGTTGATTCAGATTACCTATCTGGACGATTTGTATCTAGATCAGTGGGCGGCCGTTCGAACTTCGAACCAAGTTTTTAAAACACAGGAGCAAATGATTTGTAAATGTTAGACCAAATGTGTTATACACATTTGACTGGATAGGGGTCCAATATTTTCTCATGAAATATAAAATAGAAAAGTATACAGTCCAGTTATTTACCTTTGGTACAAAGAATTCATCACTAAATTTGAAATGGGGGAGCTAAGGGTGAGATTGACTAAGCTCAATGCTTAAATAAAAGTTATTCGAACTTTATGATACACCTCAGCTATTTAACAACTAAATCACACCAAAAACAAATTGTTTTATACTATAAAATCCCAAATAAAATTTCCCTTGTTGACCTGACCTAACCCAACCCGTTATAAAATATACAAAATATATATAACATGCAACATATAAGTAAATTTTTTATTTTATTAATTTCTAGACCTAGGTCTACGTTGTGTCCGGGTCGAAATCTCTTCAACCCCCCGACTCAAATCCAGGTCCAAGTGAACCCTAGTCGAGTCCGTGTCGAATAGGTATATGGATTAATTAACTTTTCTTTCAGTGGGTTTTTCTTTCAGTTGGTTGGACCCGACCTAATTTTAAAATGGTTAGTGATTTTTAAAGTGTCAGTAGGCATAGAAGCCACAAAATGCAATAAAAGTATAAAGAGTGCTACCACAACTCCAACCGCTTTCCCATTTTCATAAATGTTGCATGTCGTAAATATCACTCTATTAAATGAGGATCGATATTTTGCACATTTTAAAGATTGATTTCATGAGCACAGTTGAAACTTACCTAAACATGATGGGCCATTGTAACGGTTGTAAAGAAAAAGTTACAGTCCGGGACCATTATAACAGCTCCATGCCTTTTTAACCTTACTTTAACAACCATAGGAGCCAAAAACAACATGCTCAAGGCATTTTATAATTTGTGAGATTTTGATAAAATTTTAATTAGATTAGTTTATCTTTAGGTATGACTTCATGCTAAGGTCAAATGTATAGGTAGCAGAGTTTTAAAGCATTTCCCTATGTTCTAGATATTTATATTTTCTATATTGATAAAGGCCTCCTCATTTCTTTCATTTTTAGGAAATTTATTAGATTATTAACAATTTAACATTTTGCCTATATCTTTTGATTTAATTTCAAAATATATATAATGAGTTGAAATATTTTCCAAAAAAGTAAATTGCTTTTGTACAAGGAGGTCACAACTATTCCGACTCATTAGATGCCAATTGGATAGTCTGGGGTGAGTCACGAAGTTCGAGATTTTTTTTCTCCTGAACTTTATATATATTCAATATCACTCTTACAACCACTCATTTTAAAATTTAAGGGACAAAAGTGATTATAACCTCCTTGCATGAAAGATAAATGATATCTTTATAGATAATCCTATTGTTAGAATTCGAGGGAGCATACATGTACAAACATTGAATGGAAATGGAGAGAGAAGAAGAGAGAACACAACATTTACGTGATTTAGGCCGAAGCCTTATGTCTACGAATCCAAAACCCAACGGGTCACATCTTCACTA
>NW_006494856.1:611664-630375 GCF_000471905.2 Amborella trichopoda
AGACGTCTTATCACCAAACTAACTTGATGATCAAGTAACTTTGATTTGGTCTCTTTTTATCTTCTAGATACCTAATCTTATCAAGAAACGTGGTCTCTTCTTATCCTCTAGATACCTAGTCTTTTCAAGAGATATATACCCATACATCCATAATGATGTATATCAATATGAAACCGATATATCAATATCCTAACAATCGCTCTCAAACTCAAGATGATTTACCCATACATCCATAATGATGTATATCAATATGAAACCGAGATATCCATATCCTAATACTCTCCCTCAAACTCAAGATGATTTGACACAAAGCAGTTGGAGTTTGGACAATACTAAGTTGCCAAAAATGAGTAGTGATCTTCAGATTATTCGGGATCGAGTAAAGAAAAACTTGATTATCAGACATGATCGAGTAACGGAAAACTCGATCATCACACAAGATGGAGTAACAAAAAACTCCATCATCCAATAGGATTGAGTAACGAAAAACTCAATCTTCAAACAAGATCAAGTAACAAAAACCTTAATCATCAACCAGGATCGAAAGATTCGATCATCGAATAGAATGCACTAGGAACTGCTCTCTCAAACGGTACTACCGCCGATCTCTGAAAACAGACCATGCTTGCAATTTCGGATTACTGGTTAGGAAACAGTTAGAGAGAGAGGTAGGTTACGTCAAGGAGGGTCAAAAGTGGCTGGAAAATAGATAGTAAGTGGCTACGGCAAAGAGGTTGCGACGAGAGAGAAAATATGGTGGGCACAAATCTATGCCAACAGTAGAGCCAGCCAGAGGGTACTAAAATTTCCAAACCTCCGATATGAGGTTGGCGAGTTTAGAAATTTCTCGACCTCAGATATGAGGTTAGCTAGCTTAGATCTGTGTCGATGAGTCTATTGCTTTAATACTATGTTAGAATATGTTAGAATTCGAGGGAGCATACATGCACAGACATTGAATGAAGAATGAAGAGAGAACATAACATTTACGTAGTTCAGACCGAAGCCTTACGTCCATGGATCCAACACCCAACGTACTACATCTTCACTAATTTTGGATAAATGTTTACATCAATAAATACATCTATATATAGAGGACAATCATACAATTACAGGAGATAAATATGATATGATTCTTGAAGATAGATATAAATAGTAAGAGGCCTTATCACCAAACTAACTTGATAACCAAGTAACTTTGACTTGGTCTCTTCTTATCTTCTAGATATCTAAGAGATTTGGTCTTTCTTATCTTCTAGATACCTAATCTTATAAAAAGATATATACCCATATATCCATAATGACAGATATTAATATGAACCCGAGATATCCATATCCTAACACCTATTGCGAAGTAATTCATCTCTTGTGGGTATTTTGGTAGCCTTTTATTTTTTTAGACAGAGTTCCAAGTGCCTCTCTTTTTGTGAGCTTATTTCTTGTATCTCTTTGGTGCCTCTCTTTTTGTGAGTTTGTTTCTTGTATCTCTTCGGTTGAACTTCTTGTCTAATCACTTATTACTTAGGTTGTACTTGATGGTTTGGTGAATGCATAATCCTTCAATAATTTTCTACAAAGATTATGATCCATAAACTCTAAATTTATGGGGGTCTTCTAGTAGTTAGTATTCCATGAGTTGTTTTATACATTAATAATCATTGTCTTCTCAAATATAAAAAAGTAGTTTTTGGTCATGAAATTTTTCCACCTTGAAGGAAACATTGATAATTTTCACTCTTCTATTTTTATTTCCTTTTTCCATTTTCTTAAGTTAAAGCTGAATTTAGGAAATGGTATTTGACATAATAAAGCATAATATTTTTTTCTTTTTTTTTGGGGTGAATAAGTATAACAGAGTTGAGTTTCATATGGCCTTCAACAAGGTATGGTTAACCATGATCTAATACTATTGAGGGCACAATAAAGTTGCCATTCTTTGGCCTTTAAAATTGATTTGGAAGGAAGTCACCCTAGCGCAATGAGAGGCTACACCTATAGTTCCAGTGACTTCTAAGAGTTAATTTTGATCACCACAATCATGAATTTGAAAAAATGGATCCTGAATAGAATATTTTAAATTTTTTTATGAATCATCCAAAACTATTCACTTTAATTCTTTGTGGATCCTACACTAGTGATAGAGATGTAAAACCATGGATCTGAAGCAAAAATATATTTAGAGTGACTTAAATGTGTTTCAGACCCTAAATCCATCTTTAAGACAAATTTTGGAAGGAGACCCATTTTAAATTTTCCCTATCTAAGAAAGATTGAAACAGATTATCTCTACAACAACTGTATAGCTACTCCAATGCATTGTACCTACCAAATTCAACATGACCTAGGAAAACTCACATCCTCATATAGGGAGACTACAGAAAGAGGTAGTTGGTCCAATTGGGCTAATCCATAGCTCCATCAGAGCTGCCATGCTTCATTGTCCTTTATCTTTTAAAAAAAGTATTTTTCATGATTTATAACAAGAGAAATTTATCAAAATGGAAAAATTTTATATAAGGTTGCAAGCTTAAAATGTAGAATTACAGATGCACCTAAAAAATCTATCAAAAATTTTGTTTTAATGTTGAAAAACTCTCTAATTCATCATCTAGAGATCGAGATATATGAATATGAAAAAAAAAAGTTTTTTCGTCCCAGAAATAGTGTATCTTGCAACACATTATCTAGATTGTCCATTTTCAAGATTTTCATATGTTTATAGATTTACTTGATTTTAACTATTTTTGTAGTTTAAAATTTTTCTAATTAGATTATGAAAATATATTTTAAGATAATCCTAAGACTTTTTTACAACAAAATTACATGTTATAATAAAATTGGCTGCCAATGTTTTACAACAAAATTACATGTAAGATTTTTTTACATCAAAATTAGATTTTTTTTTTTTAATTCAGAAGAATTGGCTGTCAATTGGTGATAAAAGTCGTTGGAAGCAATTGGTGTGAAAAAACTCCCGTACCTAATCACAAAAGGGGTTTCTTCATGTCATATGTATCAAAGCAAGCCCTTAGTAGATTCGCATAAACCCTTCAATACATAATGACCATGGCAAACTCTCCAACATTTACTAAGTGATCTTCACCATGACTTTTATGTGGTTCACATATTTGGTATGACTGTTATATATAAATCTTCTCCTCCTCTTATTTAACAGATTAAATAGAGATATTTTCATGATCAATGCAAAGTGACTATTTTAGATGAGACAATGGAGTGCTACTCCACATGAGATCTATTTTCATGATCAATGCAAAGTGATGCCATTTTAGATAAGACAATGGAGTGCTACTCTACATGAGACAACAGAAGATACCTATAATGAGCCGTAGTTCTTACCAAGAAGTTCTTGCTATTCCAAAACTCTTATTTTGTTGGTAGTGAAGAGATAAACTTTCCTTTCTTTATTTTTATTTGATTTAATTTTCCTTTTTATTTTGTTTTGTTTACCAAATCCGCTTATTTAAATTCCTTCAAACCTAGATTTAATTGCCATGGATCACACAAACTTTGAAAGAAGAAAAAAATAGTAGAGGCAATTAAATAAAAAATTTTACGACAATATAGTTCAATTTTTAGAAATGCTTCATTAGGTAACTCATCTAGAATTTTTTTATAAAAATTTCTGAAGTGCCTTTATTTTGGTTTATGAACTTGAGCAAGCGAGTACATTATACTAATACTAGTGGGATTACGTGTGTTGTAGGTATGAATAAAATTGGTGATCACGTAAATGTGCAATTGAGAATAAGTAGATATGGCATTCATATAAATAATTTTACAAATATGTAACAAAATAGTTTATTAATATGCAATAAGAGATCACGTAAATAATCACATGATTTTACAATAAGAGGGTGTGTCGATATGCAATGAGAATAGATGAATAACAAATCAATAAGAATATTTGAATAACAAATCATTCAAATAAGCAATAACTTGTGCTTATAAAGTTTTATGTATGGGTGCGGTTTGTATAGAGCCTAGGCTCTAAACAATCAAATTAGAGCCTACCTTCAAATAGTATCGAGAAATGTGGTTTCAATGTTAGAAATCTTTGTGATAGCCTTAAAATATATTTTCATCTTTATTTATTAAGATTAAAGCTTCAAAAATAGTGTAGATCGACATATCTATGAAAACTTGAAAACCTTGAAAATTGACGATCCACAAATGCATTACAAAATATACTGTTTCTAAAACTTGAAATCCATTTTTTTCTCATGTCCATGCATTTTGATGTCAAGATGAGCAATTTGAGGATATTTGGGCATTAAAACAACCTCTTTTAGTGAAATTTTGAGGTAGACTCTAATTTGATTGTTTAGAGCCTCGGCTCTATATAAACTTTTCCCTTTATGTATTCCTCAGAGAAATAGTAGTTAGACATTTAAATTGAAGTCCAATGGAAGTTTTAAGATTGTTAAAACAAAATAGAGGCAATAAATCATGAAAACAATTGTGTTGTAAACAAATGAGCGTATAGAAATTCAAACACATGAGGGTATAGAAATTCAAAGCAAGATCTTACCTCTCCCTCCCTCCCTCTCTTATCTTCCCTCTCTACTAAACCCAATATTCTAGCCAGTCATTTGTTTCTTTCTATCAATGGATCTAGAAAAACATGGGTCATGTGAAAAAATTATAATAGTTGCGAAACTTCAAATAACATCTCATTCTTTATTAATTGCTAATTGAAGACGGGCTTTACTTCCCTAAAGTAATACACCAATAATGTAAATCTAAATATTGTCTCTGAAAGTCAATCTATCTCCTAAATCATCCTCTCTCTTTTTTTTTGTTTTTCTATCTATCAACTTTCCACAATTTTAGAGGACCAATTTATCTCTCTTTTCCCAAGCAACCTCACTATCTTTCTGTCTTCAAACATATGCTGTGTGATATCTTTCCAAAGCCTAAGAGATAGATGGAAAAGATGAGACAACAAAGATGATCAAAAGAGGATCGGGTGGAGAGTTAGATATCCAAATAAGGTTCACTTGGATATGAAAGCTATTTATATGGACGTAACATATACCCATTTCCTGGTATTATATAGTTGCTACAAATTTTGAATATGCATTGAACAATAATTCATTAAACCATACAACAAATGAGATAGGAGTAGTTTCTAGAGTTATGATTTATTTCCTATTATATAATATCACTACAAAGTTTGAACATATGTTGAATGTACGAGACAAATATAATAATCATTATCGTAGATAAATATTAAATTACATAAAAATGAACATATGTTATTTGATTTCATGGAAGTACAATATGCATGATAATAAAAAATAAATTAAAAAAGAAAAAAAGAAAAAAGCAAAGCATACATGCATGCATGGGACCAATTCTATTGATTTTTTGTAGTTTTATGGGTGCATGCATGGACTATTATAGATAAATAAAAATATATATAAATAAATTTATTTATCTTGGAAATTATAATTTTTTTCTGAATTCTCTGTTAAGGTCCCAAGCTGGACCACCAAACTCGGGATACTCAATTTAAAAATAGTCAAACAAGGAGAAAAATACAAAAATTTTGTTTTATTATTTTATTGGTACTACTAGCTCAAACCTTTAGAGAGGAAAGAAATGACCGTTTTTTGTTCTTGTGATCGAGCAGCTAGGGAATGAGGGCTGTGAAGACTCTACAATTAACCATTAAAATTTGAGTCAATAACTTCATTTTCAACTTCCTACTTTTATAATAATATTATATTTCAGTAAATATTTATATGGAAGGAACTCCATGATGTTAATGAATATGACATCTAATGTTTAACTATAGTTAAAATGAAACCATTGAATGCTCCTGCTCTACAGAATCTTGCTCTACTTTAATACCCATTATTACACGGGAGACTAAATCTTGCTCCACTTTAATACCCATTATTACATGGGAGACTTCATCAAAGCAAACACTATGCTATTCCATTTATTTCGTGTAGAGACTAAATCATGTGATATCTTACAAACTATAAGGCATTAAATACAATTCAATACTGATTAAAAGAAAAGACTCAGATATACGTCAAATCAGGTGATATCTTAAAAACTATAAGGTCTATATTTTGTATGTGATCTCTGCAGCAACCAATGATCAACTCCAAACCTTGAGGGAGACTTCTACCAAGGTCAATGAGTTACATACTGGAGTAAATAATCAATTCAAATGTAGGCTCTCTAAAGTGCACATATTACAGAAGTCAATGATCAACTCAAAACCCAGAGAGAGATGCAAGGGAGAGAGAAAGGCAACTATATATATATATCTCTAGAGAGAGAGGCAACTATATATCTCTAGATTTTGTATGTGATCTCTATTGCAGCAACAACTCTAATCAAGAACTTCTCCCCCATGTACCCTTAATTTCATACAATAGCAAATGTCCGAGTAATATGGATAATAACTAATATGGGCTTAATTGATAAACCTTAATGGACAGTAATATTGTTAAAAGTGATATTTCATCACCAACTCTGATCAAGAACTTGCCCATGTACTATTAATTTCATACAATAGCAAATGTCTGAGTTATATGGGTAATAAATAATATGGGCTTAATTGATAACCCTTAATGGGCAGTAATATCGTTCAAAGTGATAATTAAGAATGCTTGTGATCAGAGATTTAAAAAACGGTGAGTCGACCCGGAATAGCCCAGGTCGACACCGAAAACGACCACCCGTGTTGGTTCCTATGGAATACCAAAAATCGGGCATGTCTAGAGAGGAATCGCAGGTTCTCAGCGATATACTATAGTGAACCGGAAATCATGCATGTCTAGAGAGGAATCAGAATATCGAAAATCGGGCATGTCTAGAGAGGAATCGCTGGTTCTCAGCGATATGCTACAGTGAACCTAAAATCGGGCATGTCTAGAGAGGAATCGCTGGTTCTTAGCGATATGCTACAGTGAATTGGAAATCGGGCATGTCTAGAGAGGAATCGCTGGTTCTTAGCGATATGCTACAGTGAATTGGAAATCGGGCATGTCTAGAGAGGAATCGCCGGTTCTCATCAATATGCTACAATGAACCAGAAATTGGGCATGTCTACGGAAATCGGGCATGTCTAGAGAGGAATCGTCGGTTCTTAGCGAAATGCTACAGTGAACCAGAAATCAGGCATATTTAGAGAGGAATCGTCGGGGGGCTTGTCTAGAGAGGAATCGTCGGGGGCATGTCTAGAGAGGAATTGCCAGTTCTCACCGATATGATGCAGGGAACCAAAAATTGGGCATGTCTAGAGAGAAATCGACGGTTCTCAGTGATACGCTAAAAAAAACTAAAATTAAATATATGCTGCTTAAAAGCAACTACACGTGGCAACCTTACCTCACCTCAAACATCATGCTGCCTAACGGCTGCCACACGTGGCACCTCACCTCAATCGTCATATGGGTTGCCTCCCATGCTTTTATGCGTGCACCAAGAGTCCTTATCACACAACTATTTATTGAGATAAATGTTACACTTGTCCTTCGATGTGGGACAGTAATATAATGTATATATTTATTATAGAAAGAAAAGCACCATCAGGTGATGTGGTGTAGTTGGTTATCACTATTGATTTTAGCTTAAGCGTCTCAAGTTCAAACCCTTTAGGCGCTATCTATCTAGTGTTATTTTTTTTTTTTGTTTTATTTTTCTTTTCAAAAGAAATAAACCCTAAAATGGACTATCTATGCAACTTACGCCCACCCCAAATTTTTTTCTCGCTTTTTTCCCCAAAACAAGGAAAAAAAATAAGGGAAAATTAAAAAAAAAAAACCCTAAAATAGAAATAAAAGGAAAAAAAAAAAACCCTAAAATGGACTATCTATGCAACTTACCTCCACCCCCAATCTTTTTTCTCACTTTTTTCCCAAAACAAGGAAAAAAATAAGAGAAAATTACAAAAAAAAATCCAAATTGGGCTATCTATGCAACTTACCCCCACCCCAATCTTTTCTCTTACTTTTTTCCCCAAAACAACCTTTCCTCGCAAAAACCCCTGAGGTACAAAGTTGTTATTTTTTAGATGGAACGGCCCTTCCCGTACAAACCAAATCAATTCGCGGGTCCCAAGTAGCATATTGTCGGAGCGTGTCTTTGCACTGTATGAGCGCTGTGGCTGAGACTTGCATTGCCAGAGCGCACATTCAGAATGCTGGAGTGCTTGTTTATACTATCGGAGCGTGGTCCTCCATTGTCAGCGGGTTGTGGCTCTAGAGACTTCATTGCTGGAGCACGTCTTTGTACTACCAGAGCGAGTTCTCATAATGCCGAAGCACTGTGGCTCAGACCTGCATTGCCGAAGCGCACATTCAGAATGCCAAAGCGCGTGTGAAAACAGGAGAGAAGGCCGTATAAAAACAAACAGGGGTAGTTTAGTCTCATTTCATGCTACTTTTGGGTTGAGGGGTTATTTGTGAGGAAAGGTTGTTTGGGGGAACAAAAGTGAGAGAAAAGATTAGGGTGGGGTTAAATTGCATAGATAGTCCATTGTAGGGTGTTTTTTGTAATTTTTCCAAAAATACTGTTGTCAAAAAAAATAAAAAGGAAAACATAAAAAATAAAAAGTAATACAACAAACATTTTTTGTAAAAAAAATAAGTAATACATCTTTTTATTTTTCTTGTCAAAAAAAATAAAAAGTAATTTAACAAGTATTTCTTGTCAAAAGATAAAATAAAAAGTACCTTGGCAGTATCATTTTCTTATTTTTCTTATAAAAAAAAAAAGGTAATAAAATAAGCAAAAAAAAAGGTAATACAACATCTTCTTAGTTTTCTTATCAAAAAAATAAAATAAAAAGTAATACAACAAGTATCATATTTTTTTTCTCAAAAAAAAAAAGGGTAATACAACAAGTATTTCTTGTCAAAAAAAATAAAAGTTATTTATCAATACAACAATTATTTCTTAATACAACCTAGGATTAAATGTTGTAATTATATTTTTTTATTTTTATAACATGGTGATCTTTAACATAAATTTAAGAATATTAGTTTAAAAATAGGGTTCATAAAATGAGGCCATTTGAAATCTCTCTTTCTACTAACAATCTCATCCTCTAAATTTATTCTAGAAACCTAAAAAATTGAATTTTAAAAAAATTAAAGTGTTATTTCGAAAATTGGTACACATTCTAATAATTTACACATTGATAATCACATTTATTTATTTATTTATTAATTTATTTGCATTATAAATCATGGAACGAAAATTGGTATGCATTCTAATAATTTCTACATTGATATTCAAATTTTTTTATTTATTTATTAATTTATTTGTATTATAAATCATGTAATATACTATTTTTCTTACAGTTATCAATAATATATTTTAAATTAAATGATATTATAATATATTTTGAATTTTTTATTATTTGTATAATAAAATAATTATAAATTTTGAACCAAAAATTTCAATTTCAGTATACAATATTATATTTAGTTAGGTTGTAATAATTTTGAATTATAGTTAGTTAGGTTGTAATAATTTGGATTTTTTTTTAGCAGATTAGGGTTTTCTGACAATTTGAGATTTTAGTGGCTATTTTTTCATTGATTTAATTCATTCTTTTATTGTAACCCATGTATGATTATATACTTCTTCCATGATAATTATTACTAAAAAATAACATTATAATGAGTTTTAATAATTTTTTTGGATTTTTTTAAGGATTAATTCTACCGATTTAGCCGATTTCCAATATGGATCGCCGATTCACTGATCCGGATGGGTTTTTGAGGTGCCCGATCCGAGGCACCGATCTTTTTTTTAAACCACTGCTTGTGATCATACAAGTGTAGCATTGGAAAGTATGACTCTGAGAGGTGTTTCGGTTGTTATCCACCGTTCTTGTACATGAGAAAAAGAAGCATTAAGAAGCATCAGGAAACTTCTTTCAAACTACCAAGTTTCCAAGACTGATTCAGTGACGAAATGATATGGCCTTATCTATTAAGTCCATGATTCACGAAAACTTATGCTCATAAACATGCAGTACAAACCTATTTCAAACTATCAATTTTTCAAGACATTTAGTGATTGGTTCATAACAATCCAGTTGAGGAACCGGAAAGGAGTAGTGGCCAATGGGCCTTGTATGGGTTGGGTTTATGTGGCCTTTAAAGGCATTATGAGGGCTTGTATGAGCATTGTATATAGTGAAACATAAACTTAGTGGGAGTGTGGTCTTCTTGTGGACCATACTAGGCAAATGCAATTTACTGATACTCGAGCTAGGCTCGACGTGCTGGGCAAACCAAATTGGAAAAACCCAAGGCACATGAGCATAGAGATATAACCGAGGAGCCCTTGATGAGGTTAGAGTTTGCCCCAATGAGAGCCAAGGGATTGTGTGACCCTTGTGTGTGATGATAGTCTATAGATACAAGACTAAAATATCATCATTATATCATCACACCGCATGTATATAGATAGCCGTATTAAGATAGTAATCCACCATTAAGGGTGCAGCATATACATGTGCGAGAGATTACCTCCATGCACCATATAATCATGATTGCATCATGGTCTAGCGATCATCGTTTGTATCTAGGAGAGAACCTGAAATTCACATACTATGATTATGTCCCCTAGTCAATTAATTGACTTTAGCCGTCCAATCACAAGCCCATACAATGGACTGTAGGTCATGGGAACTGCTAGATCAATTTGAGAAAGCTAGTATAGATCGTGGTCTACAGTAGAAGGTGGAGTGCTCATGTGTGTTGATTAAATCCTAGACCTATTCGGATCTGATTCCCATCAAAATTTATTTTAATTTAAATAATTTTATGTTATTTGATTTTAAAAATGTCTATTTGAATTTTTATGAATTTTATGATATTTTAATTTTGTTATTTGGATTTATAAATCAAGAGAAATTCATTTTCTAAAGTCATAAATAAATGCAGAAGATTTAAATCCTAAAAATTCAATTTTATATTTCTAAAAATATGTGGGACCTACCATTACACATGGGTCCCATTTAATAACTTTTATTTGATTGGGTGGGGCCCTGGGAGGCCACAATGGATACCATGCCCCACCCATGTGGAGTTGTGCACTTGCTAAAATATTGTGAAAGGCATCTCATGCTAGTTAGTTTTCCTTTTGTGGAGAGGAGCCTACTTGCCATAAAGGAATGAAATATGTGATTTTAGAAAATATTGAAAATCAAGATGGTTTGATTGAGAAAAAAAGAATGAATATTTACTATTAGATAAAGTAAATAAATATTTTATTTATTTAACTTATTTGATGGGAATAGATTTAGGAATGGGAGGATATGGTTCTAGCACATTCTTTAGTATCTTAATGGTGGATCTAAGAAATGGATGACTCACATCTCTCACTCCACAAGTTTCCTTAAATCGACGGTCAATATTTGCTCCTACGATTTATGACAAATCCTAATGCATGAAAAATATATAAAAATAATCATTCTTCTCCCACAATATCTATACCTCTTATCTCTCTTTTCTCTCTAAGATTAAGATCTCTCTGAGTCTCTCTCTAAGGGGTATGCCCCACCCTTGGATAAGATCTCTCTCTCTCTCTCAAGCTAATCTAAGGGGCATGCCCCACCTAGCCTACCTTTCTCTATCTTAAACCCTAGCTAGCCTAAGGGGTCACGCCGCAACCTAACCCTCTTTCTCTCTCTATATTGAGTAGCATACATAGACTAGGTTAATCTCTCTATATTGGGTAGCACACCTAGACTAGGTTAATCTCTCTCTTGTGGGTTATAAAGAAGCTCGATTAGCTTGTGATTATTTAGGTGGCAAATGGATCATCTCTTAGCTAATACCTTTCTCTCTTCTCTTTTTGATTTCTATCTCTCATAGGCATCAAGTCAAAGGGCTTAAATTAGTCTAAAACATTGAGGCTTTAGGTGGGTGATTCTAGATCGGGATTCATGTGCCTTGAATGGGTTTTGCTATAAGAAGAAGAAATCAAGAGACCGTTCAAAGATCTTGAGTACCATTGGAAGGAGGAGACTCAGCGTGGGCTGTAAGAAGCCTGGTTGCGGTAATCTTCAGTACTTTTTTTGTTTCTTGTACAGTTATTTGTTATGTCTTTCATTCCCAAGCATAGGTTGTATCTTTTCTTTGTTATTGAAAGAGAAGTTTTTGAATGACTTCAAGTTATTGAGATCTTATTGTATTTTTTTCTTTTATTTTATTTGAAGTTATTATATTATAAAAAGACTACTTGTGAGTGATCTAGGCCGTGAAGAAAAGAAAATGGATTGAAAAAGAAAAAAAAAATTATGATATACTCTAGCTAGATCACATGTCCTTCTTTCAATATGTACAGAAGTCAAGGGAAAGCGTATGTCACTTTTGCCCTTCTCTTTTTGCATGGAGAAGTCAAGTTCCAAAGAAATTATACATTAAAGTTAGCCACAACAAATTTTCACAAAGATTCAAATAAGAAATTATACATTAAAGAACAAAAGATAACCAACATTGCAGAGTACTTCTAAACACAAAATTTAACAAAGTTGAGAATAACGAAACAATAAAGCCTGACAAATAAAAGAAGAAGGATGAAATTATATAAAAAAAAAGAAAAAAAAAAAGATAAAACAAAGAACAAAAGATAACCAACATTGTAGAGCACTTATGAACACAAATTTTAAGGAAACCGAGAATAACAAAACTATAAAGCACGACAAATAAAATGAAAACAATGATGAAATTCTATGAAAAATAAAAAAGATGAAACAAAAGGAACAACAAAAGCTATGCAAGTGGAAAAATTTTGGTAGTATAAAAAAGGGAAGTTAAAGATAACCCTTGGAACCAACTTTCTAAGCATGCCCACTTTTTAAATGATATCACCAACATTAATACTATTTATTTTTACATCCATCCCCTCAAGTAAAATAGTAAAATATTTTAGACAAAAATGCCCCTCTAAACCCATATTGTTTGCACGCAGCCCACCTCATTTGTTAAAATGAAGCCATGTGTCAAACCGGTTTTTGTCCTATTAAAACCGGGCCAGCACATATCGTGTCCAAACCAACTTCATTTTAACTAATGAAGTTGATCTTATGCAAAGTGTGCCAGTCGGACTTCTTGTACGTATTAAAATTGGTACAACACATATTGTGGATCGGGAGGGGCAGAAGGTGCAAAATATGTGGATAGGGAGGGGCATTCATCCTAAAATAATAATAATAATTTTTTACTTGGTGGGCTAGGTACAAAAATAAATAATATTGGGATTAGTGTATCAAGGGCCTGGTTGAAAAACTTTCAAAATCTGTCTTTTTCTATATTTGTTTTAGATCCGTCTTCTTTTGATCGTATTTTCTATAAAAAATGTTCAAATAGAAAGGATGATTCTTTGCCCGTTGAAACAACCTATCTCCATGAAGAAACACCCACGGATGTCCATGAAGACGTCTGGAATGTTTAGAAGGTGGTTACAACACTGTTGCACACTTAAAATTCCAAAAGGGAACAGCCAAGGAAACATTAGACCTATTGTTAGTACAAAAGAAAAAAAGGTGATAGAGATTTCAAATATTAGAAGCTTATGAATAAGTGGAAAACTTGGTGGACTAATGGTCAAATTTTATTGCATGTAATTCAAATTACTTTTTTATGTATTAAAAATTGATATCTATTTTTTAAAACTTTATGTATGTAATTTTGACCTTTTTTTTTTTTCAGTCAATGATCAACTAACTATTTTTATATTATAAATTAACTCGATGATTTTTTTGGTTGGGGACATTTGGGTTTCTTTCTTTTTATTGGGATTTCCACATGTTTTTTTACATGGCTTTTTGGGTCTTTGAGAAAATTATTTTTACTCGAATTTTAAAGAAATAATATTGTCAATTTTCTTTGTAATTTAATTTCTCAAAAATTAAATTATTTTATGTGTGTTCATACTTCTAATATTTATTTATTAATATTTTAATAATTATTGACTAATTATTTATATGGATGTTTGAAAAAAATGGATTGTCTTAACCCAATATAAATAGGCCGCTAGCTTTGTTTCTTTCTTTCCTAAAAATTTATAAATCTATGTATAATTGTTTTATGCTTCAAAGTTACTTTTATGAGCAAATTTTTAGTATTCTGAATTACAAATTTTTTATATTTCAATTCAATAAATTTTCTCTTTTCCAATATTTTGAAAACTAATATAATTTTAAAATAAAAAAAATTAGATCTCCATTATAGACCTTGAAATAGATGTGGAAAAAAGAAGGGAGAATCTCTAATAACTGCGGTGAAAGGGAATCTGCAATATCTCAATTCATTTTTAAATGAAGGTACCACAAAGAAGAGAACATAGTAAAACCCAAAATGGAATGAAATAAAAAAGAAAAAAAAAATCCCAAATCCCTTTTCATTATCGTCAAATGAAATTGGCAGTAATGGAGAGAGAGGGTGGCTGCATCACTGACGATCATTTCATCCAACTGTGATTACTTCAATGGACTATGGTATACCATAGTCCACATAAGACTATAGTGAACTTTCTAAAGAGATAGGGAAACCACGCTATAATTCAACTATAAAAATAAAAAAAACCATAATTCATTGGGGCATCACCTTCCAATAAATTATAAAGGAAAGTATTAGATAAAACTATCTATTTTTTTGGCACAAAGGGGTCACAACCACAAGTGGCCATTAGATGTAAAATCAAGTGGTTGAGAGTATATCATTTACCAATATTCAAAATCATTTACCAATATTCAAAATTTCTCGATCTCTATGACATACCCAAGCCGTCGGATTCAACCTCTGATGGATAATAATAATTGTGACCTTTTAGTATCATAGATAACTGGTCATATAATATACAATCCCTTATTGTAAAGGCCGCAATTAATACGAACACTTAACATGCAAAGTTGTCGCAATGTAGTCAAATATTGTGCAGCAAGGCTTGTCCAATTTTGGTATTCAATAAGTTTTGATTAGTGTATAGCTCTATTGACATCACAATTGTGAAGTCAAATCTATAAAATTGTAAAGTTAAAAGGAGATCATTAATAAGTTTTAAGTTACTAGTGCTTCAGTTATAAATGTTGCCCTTTTGGCTAGGTAGTCAGCAACCATATTTGTCTCTCTAAAAACATGAAATATTTGTTACGGGTGATAACAAAGGAGAAAAGCTTTGTTCTACAGTTGGACATGAGTATGGCAGTCCCATGGGGATGACCTATGGTTCGATAAGGAATCAACAAGCAGTTTGGAGCTGCTCTAAATGATTAGTGGCCGGTAATTTATTTTCTATGGTAGGGAGATGCTCCGATCCAAAGCATGAAACTTAACAGCATTATTCGAGGTGGTACTTAAAGGAACTGCAAAGGCGGTGATGGTATCATTTTATATGGTCTCCCACACTGCATATTGCCCGCGTTATGAAGGGAGTAACTGTTCCTGTTGACCTTGAAGTAACCATTGGGAGGGAGAGACCATGTGATCTGGACCAGGGTAGAAGGGGACTCTATATGCCACTTGGTTTGGCACTCAAATTGATGTTTTCTTCTTTTTCTTTTTTTGAAAAGAGTTTATATAAGGTTGACACCTTAAAATGTAGAATTAAGGTGCACTTTTAAAATCTTTTGAAAAATGCTGTTTTAATGTTCGAAAAATAACTAATTGATTATCTAGACATCGAGATATATAAATATATATATAAAAATAGAGATTTCAAGTTCTAAAAATAATACATCTTGCAACATATTATTTGGATTATCCGTTTTTAATATTTTCATGCTTTTAAAGATCTGCCTGATTAGAATATTTCTAGAGTTTAAAATTTATAAGTAGATATAAACTAAGATTATCGCACCATCCTAAAAATTTTCAACACCAAAATTACATCTTACGAGAGGGGGAAGATTCATGAAAATTATTGTTCTCTATAAAATTGGCATGCACAAATTTTTAGGAAGCATCTCCTAAATTTGAAACGCACAAAATTTAGGGGGCATCTTGTAGCACATAAGATTTGTAGTTATCTAGTAAATGATATATCCTACAATATTTATTCATTTGAAATAGATTACCATAAAGGAAGATGTCATCTTCATCTAAAATTTAAAAAAACTTACATATTTAGGCAAGATAAATATTCAACTATCTATCTCATTGATTTTTTGCTCATCTCATTCTCTCACGCACTCAGATAAATATTCAACTACCCATCTCATTGATCTGGAGGGACAAAAAATAATGTAGTATAGTATAAATATATAGATATGAAAAAAGAGATGGCTTAATGATGTAGTATAGTATACTGATATAGATATGAAAAAAGTTTATATAAAGTTACAATTTTAAAATGTAGAATTAAAGGTGCACCTCAAAAATCCATCATAAAAAGTTGTTTGGATGTTGGAATCTTGACATCGAGATGTATGATATGAAAATAAAAAAATTTCAAGTCTACGAAATAGTGTATCTTGCAACACATTATCACGACCATCAATTTCAAGATTTTCATGTATTTATTGATCTATTTGATTTGAACTATTTTTAAAGTTTAAAATTTTATAATTAGAGATGAGAATAGATTCTCAAACCATCCTAAACATTTTTTATATTGGATTATTTAAAATTAAAACCTTATGCAAACCACTTATATAAATGCGATAAGTGCCATTAAATCACTTGTGGAATAAGAGTCTTTCGCGATGCCTTCCAAAACATCACGATGCATTGGCATTCTACGGAAGAAACGGGCTCTTATTGTCAATAAATCAGAGACGTTCATATTGGACACGTGTCTTGCAGCAGACCGCCTTATATGCCCGATGTAAAATACTAGAAAGTTCCAAGGAGGGGAAGTAATTACACGCTGTATAATTATGGAAAAGTTTGTTTTTGAAGAAACTGACTCACTCTATTTTTGTGCGGTCTCTCTATAAATATATATCAAAGATATATTTTCGACCCAAAATTTTAGGGTTGGATAATAATCTAAATTGGACAAAAATTTAAAAAATATAAATATTAGTTTTTGAAATTTCTTTTGCCTCGTCTATTTTGTGTTTGGAAAAAGTTTATATAGAGCCGAGGCTCTAATTAATAAAATTAGAGCTGACCTCAAAAATTTTACTAGAAAGGTTGTTTTGATGCTCAAATGTCTTCAAATTAATCATCTCGACATCAAGATGCATGAACATAATAAAAAATGGATTTCAAGTTTTGGAATAGTCTATCTTGTAACATATTTTTTGACCGTCAATTTTCAAGATTTTTAAGCTTTTATAAATATACTCGATCTACACTATTTTTGAAGCTTTAAATTTTATAATTAAAAATAAAATTATATTTTAAAATTAGTACAAAGATTTTCAGCATTGACACATTATTTCTATAATTAGATATAAAATAAATTTTCAGATAATTCTAAAAAAATTTTAAACCAAATTTACGAAGTTATAATAAAATTTGGGGGTACGCCTAAATTAGATTGTTTAAAGCTGCAACCTTATAGAAACCACACCCGTAAAGAAATGGAAAACCATACGTAACGGAGCGTCGGTGAAAGCAGTTAGGAGGGAAGGAAGGGGGTTTTGATTTTTAAAATATTTTAATCTTTTTTCAAAAAATAAAATAAAAAAATAGAAATATAAATTTAATTCCCAACGCACAAATAAGAAAGCATATAGTTGTTACTACGCCAGATTCCATTCTTCTTCTTCTTTGTGCGCCTTTTTACTGGGTTTCCAGAAACGGCCCTTTCGCCTCCCTTTCTTTTCTCTTTCTTACCCTTCGCCTTCTCATTCTCCCCTTTAAGGTATGTTCTGTATTTTCTTTTCTTGTTGTTTTTTGATTGGTTTATGAGGAATGTAATTGAAATTTTGTTAAGGAATATGGATTTTTTTGAAGGAAAATGGAGTTTACTTTTTTTGTTTTTGTTTTTGTTTTCTGGTTTGGAGTTTGTGCATAGGGTTTAGCTACAGGGCGTGTAATTAATATGAGGTTGTGTTCAATTACATGCATTTTTTAATTTGTTTATGGGTTGGAAGGAATTCAGTTCGAGAAGTTTATCGATTTTTGTTCTATGTAGTGTGCTTAAGATGATTCTTTTTTTGTAATTTTTGTTGTGAAAATTGGCTGGAGTTATTGGTTGTTCTTCTTCCTCCTCTTTTTACTTTCTTTCTTTCAATTATCATCTTGTGGCACATGATATGGGTTTGCGTGAGATGAATAAATTGTTGGAGATTCTGTTGTTTGAACTAAGTATAATTCTCATCCATGGACATTCTTGTGTTCTTCTTTGGTTTGTGGAAAAGGGATATGAATTGGTTCGAGAGTTAGTTGTCGAACTGGATCATGAATTAACCTTTCGCTTTTTTTTTTTATGTGGCTTTCGCTTTTTTCTACTTTCTTAGGTGTTTGTTAGTGAATTTAGGACTGCTTGCTTTCTTTGCTTGTTGATTTTTCAAACAGAGAGAGAGAGAGAGAGAGAGAGAGAGAGAGAGAGAGAGAGAGAGAGAGAGAGAGAGAGAGAGAGAGAGAGAGAGAGAGAGAGAGAGAGAGAGAGAGAGAGTAGTAGTAGTAGTAGTAGTAGTAGTAGTAGTAGTAGTAGTAGTAGTAGTAGTAGTACGTAGTAGTAGTAGTAGTAGTAGTAGTAGTAGTAGTAGTAGTAGTAGTACGTAGTAGTAGTAGTAGTAGTAGTAGTAGTAGTAGT
>NW_006494856.1:633129-648285 GCF_000471905.2 Amborella trichopoda
AGAGAGAGAGAGAGAGAGAGAGGGATTCAACAATGCCCTTTAAGGACTCTTTGGAATGGAGAATCCAGCAGTGTCTATACCATAGTCCAGCTGTGTTGGCACACTACTAATGGAAATTAGATGAAAATGGACAATTTGTGTTGTAAGTTGCAGGGTCTTGAGTATAAAAGGATTGATGGATAGAAGTGTAGAACCATAGGTACCGGGATCTCTCAACCAAGGGGTTCATCCCGGTCCATAAGCTCTTTACAGTGCTCTGAGACACGGGTTCCAAGCGTTTATTTGATTTAGGGATCTAGATCTGTTAAATTGAGGATCTAGATCTGCAAATTAAGGATCGAGATTCCAAGTTAATGGGCTCCAGATCTCGATTTTCAAAATCAGTTCCATGAGTAATGGGAATCGAGATTCCAAATAGTGTGGGCGAATGATGAAATTAAAAACATCGATAAGAGGGGATATCTCATATATAGTATTGTATACAATCTGCATCTGGTGTGTGCATGTGTATATCACTAACCCATCTTTGACCGCCCATCCTCAACGACGATCAAATTGTAGCCGAGCCCCAAGGATCTTCATTCACTCAAGAACATGGTTTGTCTACTATGTCGGACTTTATAACATACAATTGATTACTAAAGGTGTGTATTACATCATGTACATGAAGTTTATTGTATGAAGTCGATAGCTGAAAAAGGTTTCTTCACTGTATTGAAAGGGCATGACGGTCTCTTTGAAATGCTTCCCTCTTGGTTCCCACTTTTTGTCATTGATTGGGTTCAGTTCACCTCTAGCAAGGGATATAAGATAGTTTATTGTTGTCTCACACACACACACGCACACAAATCACAATGTTCCCTATTGAGGAATTTGAAGTACATTATGCTCCTTTCACACCGAGGACTTAAGATATGTATCCTCATAATGGATTTTCAGTTTCAGTTCTCATGTATGAAACACACTCCAATAGTAGCAAAAAGTCAAAGAGAATTTAGAGAAGTTTTTTTAATTCAGAAAAAAATAATGATAGTGATCAATGAAATTCTTTCCTAAAGTAGAGTCTGTAGTTATGTGAACTCTGGGATTCTTGACCCTAAGCTTGATAGGAGCCTCGATCCTAAGCTTGACGAATCGTGTTCCTATAGTATTTCACGTTTTTGGGCCAAGTTAGATCATGCTCCCTTAATGTTGGGAGCTTGATCCCTTTACGTCATGCGGTAAGGATCTTGATCACTCATCTACGGATCTTCAAGCCTCCCTTGATCCTACAGTCCGCTTCCAGTACAGGAACCACCCTCACACCCGGTCCTAGGAACTATGTGTAGAATCCCAAGAACAATTGTTGTATTTTATTTGTTTATTTGTTTATTTTTTTGGGTGGGGGGGGGGGTCGGAGTTGGGAGGAATTTCTAGAGAGTGTGCTTTTGGAAAAGAAAGTGTGCTTTTGGAAAGGAAGTGTGAGAGAGAAACAAAATTCATAGCCGGTATTTCTAGTGAGAAAATGGGAGTATGGAAGACAAAAGGCTGAGAAATTTTGGAGAGTAGGGAGGACCTTGACTACCTAGAAAGTTTGGTACACTTTAAGGTGAAATTTCTAGAGAAAGGGAGGAAGGATGAGAGAGTAAGGTAACTGGCCTTTGACGTTTGATGAGTGAGAATTTATCGGAGAACCCACATCGTGAGGATATGTGAAAGGCCATGGAAGCATTAGAGACACTGCAAAGGAAGAAGAAAATGCCATGGCTGAGTGTTGTTGAGAGAGCTTTTTGGCAGATACTCTATCAGGAGCAGATTTGCAGGTTTTCTGGCACTAAGGAGAAATGGTTGATTTGTAGAAGGAGGTTAGAGAGAGGAGAGAGAGAGAGGAAGGGGGGGGGGGGGATTGGGAGGGAAGTGGACGTTGGTAAGCCTAGATTTCCCTGTAGAAATATGTGTCAAATCTGCTCCATCCAAATAATAAATGGGTGGCGCAGATGGCTGCATACTTAATAGATAAGGCAGCCTTTACCAAAATTGGAACCTTTCTATTTTATGTTGATTTTAAATAGTTCTTCATAAGCTGTGTATAGTTTCTTTAAGAAGGGAGGATCTTAAAGAAATAGGTTCTTAAAGAAACGGGTTCTATGTTGTTCAGCAAAGGAAGCTATTCCTGCGTTAGTGGGTTAAGAAGAGAGGCAAGGCAAATTATTGTGGTGGTCCTCCTATGAAAAAAAAAAATATGGTGTTTATGAATATGAGGAACATCTGAGTTTACAAGGAAAGTCATCAAAGCATGAGGTGTTTGTCAATTTTTACTGAAGGGACCTTATTTCTTAGATTTAGCTCAAACAATAAATCATTGCCATTGGAACAATAGATTTCTCATATATCTTTCTAACTATTCACGCTCAAAGAGGATTCTATATATTAATCACGTAGGCATTTGAAGGAGGTTTTTCTTGCATGGGAGTTCTTGATGGATTTTGTATTTTGGATTTTACTGAGGGAGGCAAAGCCATAGTGTTAACGAATTTGGTGTGACTATGGATAACATGAGGTTTTTTAGATGATATGCCAACATAGAATTGTATTGATAATTACCCCTTAACCAGTTTTTCCATTCGTTCACTCCAAAATTCTCCGTTTCTTATGTTTTGATTGGGAATGAAATATTCTTTCTATTTCCAAATAGTCTTTTATTCTATCTTTAATCGAATACGCTCTGCGGTATTGAAATAAAGATCCCAAGCTATACTTCTTAATAACTGGGTCTTGTTATTGCTTTGACTCATATTCCTCAAAAAGTGGGTCACGCTCTCATGCATTAAGATACTAAGGCTTCTTATTTCACAACAACAAAAGCCCTTTTTCATTCTTTCATTTACTAGGGGATTCCACTTGGAAAAGAGATCTTTGAGAGTTGTTTCATGGATTTGAAAGAGAGTACTTGGCTTCTCCCAGTAACTAAAAAGTGTATCATGCCTGAATCTAACTGGGGTTTGTTGTGGTGGAGGAACCGGATCAGAAAGAAGAGGGATTTTAGTTGTAAGATATCTAATGAAATAGTAGCTGGAATTGAGATCTCATTCAAAGAGAAAGATATCAAATATCTGGAGTTTCATTTTGTATCCTATACGGATACGGATCCGCAATGACCATGGTTTGGAATTGTTTGATAGTTTCTGTTTCCTTTATTTTCCATGTCTCATCTTGTAATATTTGTCTATCATATGTATAACTATCCATTAACAGAAAAAAAGAAAAAGAAAGGGACCATGAAAAGCAAAATTACAATGTCATTTACGATGTTGCTTAAGGTTTTCATATTTTTATGTAGAAGTAACTTTATAAACTCTAGTAAATAGTTGAACATTTTGCGGAGATATCGTGAAATGAGAACTCCGCAAGTAAAACAAATATCATGATCCTCTGTGATGAGGATAAGAGTTGTGCCTTACCAATCATATCTTTGATAGAATCTATTTTGATCTCCAATTTGACAGGAGAAAATGGGAGAGTAGATTGAAAATTGAGCGAAGAAAGGAGCTTGAAATATGTTGCGGAGGTAAACAAATTAACCTTAAAAAACATAAACAATTTGAGCAATCCCTTGAGAACTAGTGGCTTCATTCAATGTTAGTTCTATAGTACTTTACTTGGAAAGGTTGCTGACTTGTCGATGAAATCAAATGATTCTTCCCATGGAGACAACATCTTGAATCATTCAAGTTATTGCAATTATTGCAATTATGCTTAAAAACAGGATCATGTGATGGATCTTTTGTCCTGAAAATTTATTGTGTTCATGAAAATACTGGTTGAGGAAGCTCTAATATGTCAGGCCTATATAGATACATATATATGTATCTACGTATGTATGTATGTATGTATGTATGTATGTGTGTAATGTAAGTAATGTATGTATATATGTATGTGTATAGGGTTATTCTAGAATTCACCATCCTAACGGTGATTGTAGAGAACTCTACTCTCAAATTTTGAATAGTAAGTTGTCCTTAAAATAATTAAAGTTATATAAATGTATACCTTTTTGTCAACTTGGAAAAGGGCATTGGATGTAATTGTTAACACCGCCCGATTTTGACAAATTTATAACACCCTCTTCATCTCTTGCCTTCCTCCTCTCTCCATCTTCCGGTGAGAGCACCTGCCTTCCACCTTTCACCTTCCTCACCATCTTCCTTTGGGCAGATCTCTCTGTCTCTCTCTGAAATTGAATTCAAATAAAAATTGACCAAAATATTCTTGAAAGTTTCAGGTGTATTTTCTGGAGTATTCTGCTTGATTTTTTAGTTGAATTATTTTATTTTATTTTTTATTGGTGTGCCCTCATGTTAATTGTACTTCAAAAAATAAAAATAGAAAATGAAAATGCATCATTCCAATTGTCCATCCTAAAGAGATCAGAGAAGACTACTTATCTTCTAATGGAGAGAGAGAGCGAGAGAGATTTTTCCCTAATGGAGAAAAGTAGCACTCGTGTTCCAAGGAGAAGAGAGAGGAGAGCTTCCCTTTCGGTTGGTGGCTTGTATCATATCTGGGAAAAATCATGACCAATAGAGAGGTAGATAGAGATAATGCATTGTGATTGAGAAACAGTCAATCCAAACCTTTGCATCTTATAAGCAGTCGCATATTTATACTAAAAATCTCAAATACCATGAGATTTAAATAAACACACGAGAGAGAAGAAAAAAAGAGAAGAGGAAGAAACCCATAAATACATCTCTACCGATCCCATAAATCACTACATGGTAGCTGAAGCCGACCGCAGTGCCCCACCAATACCATTGCTGCTCGCAGAATTAGGTTCTGCCTCGCCCTGGTCTGCAGGTGTCGGATGCCATTTTCACTTCTTCTTGTCGTGAGGAATGTCCCTCATGGAAGATGCCATTTTCCCTCCCACACCTCTGCCCATGAAATCCTTACCACCCGCTTCAATGCTGCAGAGTCACCTCACAAGATGGTCCTTTGTGTTCCCTAACTGGTAGAGGTATTTGAGTAAATCTATCAAATGGGCACTGCATCTAGAGAGAGAAAGTGGGCCTCGTGGTTCTTATGGCAGAAGGTGTGCCAGTCCCTATGCTTTCGAAACTTGTATAGGCTTTTTGGTCTCCACTTTACTGTTGCCCTGATTTTCAAGAGAGAGAGAAAGAGAGAGAGGAAGGACTTTATGTTAAAATTATTATCTCTTTAGAGTGAGAGCGAGGAGGGGGGGGGGGGGGTATGTGTGATCTGATCTTGAGATCGAGTTGGGATTTAACGGTCATGATTTGGTGTCACTCTCAGTGACACAGATGATCATTATTAATGTGTATGCGAGCGTGTGTAATTTTTTAAGAACTTATTTACACATTGCTTTTTTGTTCTCTTGGGTGAGTAAACATTTCACTCATAGTTGTTTTGCCATAAACTTGTACGGTTTATGCTTTGGCTTGACACATGGATGTATTTTGTTCTAGCATGTGAATCCATTACTGATTACAATTTCAATGTTGTCTTAGAGGACTCTTAAGGCTTTTTAGAGTTGCACTGCAATATGGGGAACGAAGAGATGGACGCACCAGCTAAGACTTCAAAGGCCTCGTCATTACAGGTTAAGCTCTAACCCAAACATGATGCAGTACACCGTATGAGTTGTCCTTTAAGATGTGTTTTTTATTTCTGCAGGAGCAGCTTCCTACTAGCGTCCCTGCCATGGTTTACTCTGATTGGCATCAGGTACCCCATGTTATGTATTTATCTGGGAAATGGGGAAGTGTAATATAATCCAATAATCCAATAGACTGCAGAACAGTTTAGTCCATCCGGTCATTATCATTGAATGAGATATGAACTGTGATGGATAGCTGGTGTGGACCCATGTTTTGGTGGGTCCCATTTCTCTCTGTTACTGTCCATTATACCGGATATAATGGCCCCAATGTGAGAACCAGGGGAAATTGTATTTGTCAAAGTAATATTACTTAGCATCATTAAAGAAAAGATGTTGTCATTCTCCATGAAACTTCACTGATAAATATACTTACTAGCAGGCATTTTATAACTCGGCTGGGACCACTCCCATTCCTTCACCCTTCTTTCATTCTCCCGTGCCATCCGGGCCTCAAGCACATCCATTCATGTGGGGTTCTCAGGTATTCAATTCTGTTAAGGGATGTATTAATGTGTAATGAAGCGAATATTGATGTCTGGGTTTTTGTGCTGTTGTCATTACTCAAACATAAGACTAGGTGAAACTGAAGTTATGGTGACTGGCCAATTTTGAACAAGAAATTTAAGGCCAAATTGTCAATCTTCAATGTACAAAAATTTGGCTGCCCGACCATTTAGGCAACCATGTTTAAAATGAGCTCATGAGGGGGTATTTATAGGCATTTTAAGACACATGGGATGATATGCTTGGAGGTGATTAATCTAGGCCCTCCATATCTTCAACCAAGGCTACAAAGAGAGGCATGATCCTAGCCCACCATCTACCATCAGCCATCTTGATGGGTAGCATGGATTTAACACCCTTATCTTCTTTTCTCAAAAAAAAAAATAAAATAAAAAAAACACCCTTATCCAAACTCCAATTTCCCTTGTGATGATGCTCTTTAATTAATTAAAACCATATGACCATGATGAGGGTATGCCCTTATGGTGTGGTTTCTCAAACTACCTAGGCGTGTCCTAGGCCCAATGGGAGGGGGGGCAGTCGGACTTGTTTAAGGCACCCGTTAGATGCTCAAGGTGGGTGCCTAGACGGGTCTCGGCGACCGCCTAGTGTCACCTCCTTGATTTTTATTTATTTTTATTTAGTGAGAGAATTAGGTCTATGGAGAGATTTTTTAATTGTTTGTACTTCTTTTAATTTATTTTAGAGAAAAAAGTATTTTTTTAATAGAAGTATCTTTAATTTTTGTATATTAAAAAAGTAAAGTGCCGGGCATAGTTCTTATAAAAGTAAAGTATCTTCTTTCTTTTATTTAGTAAGATACCTTTCTTTAATTTTTAGAATAGAGAGAGGGAACGGTCCTTAAAAAAGCACACATGTGGCACATTTACACAATAATACATGCACATCGCCATGATATTTTTTATACAACTGCACATTACCTGCCATTAATATTAATTTTTTATACAAAACTGAAACTATATAAAAGTGAGAGAATGCCCCCTCCCCCCCAACAAAAAGAAAAAAAGAACAAAAAGAAAAATAAAAAAACCCTAGGGCCTAGGCGGCTGCCTCCGTGTTCTTGAACATTGTCAAACTTTGTTTTGGTCCAAATTTTGTAAAGGCTACATTCACCATCCATTCCTCTGAAAGGCCCACATGGAAATTCATCCAATAGAGTTAAATCTCTTATCATTTGCCTGTGGGAGCTGACAGCGGATGTAGTTTCAGATTACCGTATACCTCCACTGATGATGGTGTACTTTCCCTTTTGGAAAAGAAATGACCACCATATGGCAATGTGGAGATTTTCTCATATTTGTCCTTTTGCAGCCAGTGATGTCTCCATACGGAACACCATCACCATCTTATGTTGCAGTGTACCCTCCTGGTGGACTTTATCCTCACCCCTCAATTCCACCAGTATTTCCTTGACATGTGCTCATGCTTACGAGATTTACAGACGTGGATGCATATGAGAGAGAGAGAGAGAGAGAGAGAGTGTGTGTGTGTGTGTTAGGGGGTGATTCCATGCAACAGTTCTATAGTAATATAATAAAACAATCTTCAAAAACCATTTTAGAGCCATTTTGTTTGTCCCATTTAAATATACATTCTTTGAAAACATCCCATAGAAAGTGCTTTTTAGCCCAATTAACATAGGCCGTCCATGTTAGTTAGATGCTTAGATTTAGGCCTGAAAATGATTTTTTCCCTTTCCAAAATTTTGAAATGGTTTTATTATCATTAGATGAACAATGTTTTTTTTAAATATTATTAGATGAACAATGTTAAAAAATAAAAAAATTGATTTTGAGTTTGTAAAGGCCTAGATCTTGAAATTCACTAAATGGATGGTCTAGATTCTTTGTTTTGGGACTCATTTTGACCATATCTAGGGTGCAAATTGAATTTTATCCTTTTGGGGATTGATTATTGGGATGAAGAGAGGGTGTTTGCAAATTTTGACGGTTATACAAATGCCACAAACATGTCTTTCTAGAAGTATGGTTTCACTAAAGTATAATGTCATGGTGAAATGAAATCAGTTCCTATTATTGACTAAAATTGTATGGTTTTGTTTGCCTTATGTAACCATAATAGGGATCTCATCCATTTAGCACTTATTCTGTTCCAACCAACCCAAGTGGAACTGCTGAAACTCGTGTGAGCACTAGTTAGTTTCAAAGTAGCTGCCGAAAATTTGCATATTCCATGGTTTCTTATTGAATAGAAAATTTTCTCTTTTGTTCTTCTAATGTTTCTAAGTTGCCTATTTTTCTTCTGAGTAATCATGCTATAGTCTAATGGTTTATGGAAAAAAAAACATGGTCCATTGGGTCATCACCATTGAAATGATGAATGGTGATGAGAGAGAGTAGGACCCATCAAATTTCAGGACATGATCCAATGATTTATTCTGTTACCATCTGTTTTATTGGATGGTGATGACTCACCTTGTTTCCTGATTCCGTTTGACTACAGTATATTTTCTATATCTTAAACAGTGATTCTGTGTACATTTAAATTTGATGGTGGCACTACATTTTCATTGGTATATTATGACAGCACAAACATTTAGCATACTTCAAGCCTTTTAATGAAACGATGGGGTCACCGTGACTTTTTTGCCTTTCGTTTGTTACCTAATTATTGTGAAATTATATTATCTGTATTGAAATCACTCAAAAAAAAAGTTGATCAAAATATTTATTGAATTAAAAAATAGATGGACCATGAATCTAATTAATAATGGTGGATTTTCAGGGGAATGCTCATGGTGCTGATTTAGAGAGTAAATCGTCAAAAGGCAAGGTCAGGACTCGTCCAAAGAGATTCAAAGAAAGCTTAGGCAGTCTGAATATGCTTACAAGCAGGAGTAATGAGATGGGGGTAGGGGCATCCAGGAATGTCCTCTTTTCCCAAAGGTATTGTTCAGTTGTCAATGGCATCTTTTCCCAAAGGTATTGTTTAGTTGTCAAAGACAGAATACTTACAAAGTTAGAAGGTGGAGTATATTGCACTCCATTGGACTATGGAGAAACTGTACCCATTAGGTCATCACTGTCAATTGAAACAATGATGAGAGAGAGTGGGATCGACCAGAACATGAAATGACCCTAATGGATGATCCCACTGAATCAATGATGAGAGAGTGGGATCGACCAGATCCCACTCTTTACCAACATCCTTCACTGATGGTGATTAAGCAATGGATGGTGGTTTCTCTATAGTCCATCGGTTTAAAGTGTGCTTTCTCAAAGAAAATCCTGCAATTTGTTGTGACTTGAGGCATTCGGAACATGATGTGCAGTAGAGAGAGTGGAAGTGAAGCTTCAAGTGCTGGAAGTGATGCCAATTCCCAGACTGTATGTAAATTTGTAGATTATCTAAACTATGTTTTCTTATTTGGCTTGAAATCTGTACCCTTTTTTCTTGCCTATTTATTTTCTCAATTTTTGTATGATTTGTTGAGGCTTTGTTTGGGATTGGTGTCGGCAGTTGGTAGTGCATGATTGCGTGGTGTATGGTATGAAGAAAAAGAGGTCCAACCCCTTTCCAGATAAGAATGTAAAGTGCCACTTATTAGCGGCATTTGCATGACAGTAAGAACAAGATTGCACATCCCAAATGACCTAGCATTGACTGCCAACACCATCTCAAGCATTATACCTGAGAATCCATTGTAGAAGTGTTCCAAGACACAGCATAATTTGTTACTTGAAAACTGGTTTCGATTAGTTATTCCCACTAACATACCAGTAATCTTCCTGTTGCTTCAAGCATGCGTAGTGATTGTTTATCTCCCAAAAACAAGTAGAAGACAAATTGTAAAGCTAGGTTATCCTTCTTCTCAAATGGGCTAGGCCCATTGGGTAACAATGAGATATGGCCATGTTATTTCGTGAATATTTATTGGAGATCTTCCAACACTCCAAAATCAGAGATCCACTCCTTTTCTTGCAACATTCATGAAGTCGTCGGGTGTTACAATTTGTTTTCCAAAAATGTCGTGACTAGGCAGATGCTCCAAATTGAGAAGGCTGGTTCATTTCCTCATTGAGATGATTCAACATCTCTTTGCTTATGAAGGCTGTGTTTTGTTAATATAGTTCCAATCGATGCCTAACTATTGATGTACTCTTTGTTGTGAATGAAATATCATTATCAAGGAAAGAAAAAGAAAATCTCCATTCGCAAAGAGGGATATTGAATCCTTTATTAAAAAGGTGGTTGGCATTCATTTCACTTTTGAGCATATTCCCTTTGTTCTTGCTTCACTTACTATGATTGGTAGCCTTCTGTTGGTTATACGAAGGAAGTGACAATTACAACTTTGGGGTGAAATTTGGAAAGATTTGTTACACCCACAGGAGAAATAAGTAAATATTTTCATTCTATTGAACTTTAGCACCGGTAATTCACAAGTTTGCCTAGTGTATGTATTTATTATAAACTATAAAGTAATCTCCATGCACCATGACTGAAGGATGCAGAGTATACTATTACAGTGAACATACGTTGGTTCCTGTACTTTAGTTGATTATGATAAGTGAAGTTTGTTATAACTTTGTTTGTGCTGCAAATGTTCTCTGAACTCAAATTCAAAAGTTATTGATTGCCAATGTGCAGTTGTTTCGAAACTTGAAAGTTAAATTTGATAAAAGTCATGCCCATTGCATTACAAAAGAATCCCACAGTATTTGAAACTGTAGTATGTATGCATGCCCTCTCTCACACACACACAAACATGCACACACATATCTATATACATACATAATTATATAATTCACATGTATATCATACATACATATGTATGTGTGTGTGTGTGTGTCTGTGTCAACCTTGCTGGGTCTAAGCTATAGGAGACAGGTAAAGTTTAAGGAAAAAATTCTGAGGCTTTGCTTTTGTGCTCGAGGAAGAAAGCTGTTAGTTGCAGGTGCAAGACGACGAAGCTGGTGGGGCCGCTTTGTTTTTGCCATTAGACATCGTCGTGCGCTCCTACGACGATGCCAAAAGGGCTGCCTTAGGGACAACGAAGATCAAGATCCGAGCCCGCCTGTGAATCTTTTGAGTTTGTCGTCCTATATATTCACCCATCGTTGATCTTGGGAGAGCCTGACGCTGAAGCATAATGAAAATAAATCTCATATTGTTGTGAAGGAATACATTGGAATATGGATTGCTTTTGTGGACATCTTTTCTCATTTATCAGATTTACAATGTATAAATGTTTTTTAATTTTAACATGTTTTGTGTATTCACAGTGTACGTAGGGTACTTCAGTGAGTTCTACATCTCTATCATTATATTCGGCCTTTTAACACTTCCATTTATGGATCATTTGAATTGATGAAAGATGCCAATTGCATTTCCTTCATGGCAACTAGGATTTTTTCGTTTATTTAGATGCCAAGCTACTTAAATTGAGTCCAGTAAAAATCCTTCAAAAATCGTATATGACTTCATCTTTGGTTTCCTTTACTACATTAATTCCCATGGCTCCTAAATTTTAATTAGAAACCTTTTGCACTTAAAATCTAGCTTTCTTTTTCTCGTCAAATCTGAATTCAAGTCTGTTTCTGTAAACAATAACTGAAAAATGCAGCTCGTATTTTACTTTTAGAAAGGAAAACACCATTTAATTGAGCTATTAATAGTCTTCTTATTCAGAGTTTTACTTGGTCTAGGGTTTCTATATTCTTTTCTTTGGTGGTTGTGGTTCATGCTAAGCCCCTCTGCCAATTAATTATGCTAGTGAGATCAGAACTCGAATAGTTGTGAGCTTAACTACTTGTTTGATTGTGCAAACTGAATTGATGCTCTCTTATCTGAGAGTAACCAAGGGCATAAGAGCCTTATACTGCTCGACCATCTGCTCTAAATTTCGATTCATTTGCAACTGATGGCCTTCAGGCCTTTAGGTTTATTTGATAGGTGCCAAACCTACCTACCTTATTACGAATCATAGAACTCCTCATCCACAGCTCCACGCCATGTATGTATTTGCATCTAGGAAACCCAATGTTTGCTCCACGGAGTCTCATCTGGTGCAACTCCATGTGCTAGATAAGTCAAGTAGTAGGGTCTCAGGATGACTCGAGTAGACGTCCTAAGCCTAGGAGGCTCTGGCTATTGAACATCTCCCACAGGAGGGCTCGTCATTGTCCTCACACAATTTTTCTCGAATTTTCCAAGTTCTTGAGTTTTAGAGCTGGTGTGTATTCTTTTATGACCTACTTGATCAATGTTTTGCAGGGTTCACATGAAAAACCACCCAATCAAGGTCCAGTAGAAGGTATGTTTATGCAACAACGAGCCTGCCTGCCTTTTTTCCTTTATAGTTTCGGTAAAAATTGAACCAGGGATGTAGTGTTGCAATGGTTAGCAACTAGAGCCTGTCAAGCCCAAGCCTTGTTCCTGCTTGCTTGGCTTTTTCTTATGTGAGTGTTGGTTTGGCCACCCAAATTATTAGTAATGGTGTGGTTTGTATAAGGCTGAGGCTTGAAACAATCAAAGTAAGGTGCACCTTGAAATAGTGCCAAAAGATATTATTTCAGTACTATAAATCTTTGTGAAGACCTGAAAATTTAGTTTTATCTCTAATTATAAAATTTAAAGCTTCTAAAATAGTGTAGATCGAGCAGATCCATGAACACTTGATAATCTTGAAAATTGATGGTCCAGAAAATGCATTGCAAGATGCACTATTTCCAAGACTTGAAATCTATTTTTTCTCATGTTCATATATCTTAAGGTTGAGAGGATCGATTTGGGGATTTTTTAGGCATTGAAATAGCCTCTTTTAGGGAATTTTTTAGGTCCGCCTTAATTTGATTGTTTAGGGCCTCACCCTTATATAAACTTTTTCATTTTAGTAAAATCCTCCCAAATTTTTTCTGCTCCCAAAACACGGTAGTACTATTAGCCAAGTTTTGTTTTTGATTTGACCACTCACTATTTTTCCGCTGACATGGGTGGATCACAAAATCTATGGGTGGCCAAACTAGATCCCTTTTTCTTGACCTGGCAAAGTATAACTATGAGTTTCGGTTTCTATCAATGGTTTCAGGTGATGATGCTCAAGATGGAAATAGTGATACACGTGCTCTATCTTCCCAGACTCTGATGAACCAGACAATGACACTAATGCCTATGCCACCAAGTGGTATTGGTGGTCCCATGACCAACTTGAACATTGGCACTGACTATTGGAGTGCATCCTCTCCTTCACCCATGGCTACGATTCGAGGCAAGCACCCTGCTTCTGGAACTAAACCTTCTATAGAGTCGTGGTTGAAGGTTCTCTCCCGCTCTCTCTCTCGCTTTCTTTCTTTCACACACACACAGAGATGACGCAAGGGTTTGTCTTCTCTCAGTAACGTACTGACAAAACTCTCTCTTTTATGCACATACACGCACACAAAATGACAAGCATTTGTCGTCTCTCAATAATATATCTGACAAATCTCTCTCCCATCTCTTCCCCCCATGCACAAAAAAAAGAAAGAAAAAACACACACACACACACATATGCACCCTTAGCATAATAGATCATACTCTCTCAACAAACCCTCTGATAGAACCTCTCTCCCTATCTCTCTCACTCACATGAACTTACAATTTCACTCATGCGATTTTCAAGTTTTTGTTTTCATCTCATGAACTTTCTCTTCTTTCTTCCTTGAACGTAGGATGAAAAAGAGCGTAAGAGGGAAAGAAGGAAGCTATCAAACCGGGAATCAGCACGACGCTCAAGATTAAGAAAACAGGTTGGAATATTAGTTGTAGCTATATGTGTTTTACTTCATTTTTTACGTACTTATATCCCCAGCGCAATAAGAAGAGAGCCAGTAACAACCTGGTCCTGACGGTACCCAAGATACTACTAGACTATGGGAACGCTGCAAAATAAAGATTAAAAATGAACATCCTCTAAAAGGAATGCTAGAATGGCCTCAAAATGCATGGAAAGGGGTAGTTTTGGATGCCCAAAGGACGCTCGCAAAATTTCGTGACATTCTGACAAGTCTTGATGTGATCAGAACGAAACTCAGTTTACAATCCAGTTCCTATCATGCTAAAAAAGAGGGCTTATAACTCAGTTCACAACTCCAGTTCCTATTATGTTCAAGTCGTGTGCGGAAGAGTTCAAACTCACTCCCAGCACCGCCTGTCCCCTTTCTCAGGGAGAAAACCGAATACGAGAGGAAAAGAATAAGAGTACAAAACATAAGCAAGAGGAGCACATGCGGAGAAAGCATTCAAGGCAAACAAGCAAAATAATTATTTGATGTATATGTCAACGAATTACAAGATTTGTTTGATTCTCAAGATTGCATGAGCAAGGAAGAAATGAAATGAGCGAAGGATTGAGAAACTCATGAGCCCCTAAAAACTGTCAAGAGCTCCTCTACCCACCTCAGCGCAGCTTGCTTTTGCTCCTTAAGGCGAGAAATGGCTTGAACGACTTCATTTGATAAAGCACTGACTGCTGCCATCTCAGAACTCAGTTGCTCCAATTGTTGAGACCTTCTGTGTATCTCCGTTTGCTGCTGGTTCTGCCGGGTCTTCAACTGTGCCACGCGAACTTGCAACGTCGTTATTTCATCTTCCACGGCCTGTATCTCGCTAGAAAGGAGTGCGCTGTCCTCTATAAGATGAACTTGACGTGAAGTTAGTTGAGCCTTCCTCTTCTCATCCTCTCCATCTGAGCCTGCTGCTTAGCTAAACCTTCCTCAGAAGAAACCAAGTGTGCCTCTTGAATGCTTGCACTTCAGACTCACGCTGAAGGACTTCAGCTTCCCAAGCCTCAAGATCTTGCAGCAGCCCTTAAGATGGTCAAAGGTTTCCTCATCATAATACACAGCCTTTAGACTAGTTGTACAAGCCTTGACAACTTTCTATCTCCACCTTGAGGTTGGAAAGGGCACACTCCTTTATCCTTTGGAGGCCTGATCATAGCATACGCCTCACTAGGAGTGCCTTAGCAT
>NW_006494856.1:648922-661848 GCF_000471905.2 Amborella trichopoda
GTGAGGCCAAGGCAAGTCTCCCAGGCGATCCTTATGTTGAGGTCGGTCCAGGCTTCACGACTTACCCTTGGAGCTTCATGGTCATGCAATGACCCTTTCTTCCCATACCTCTTCTCAAAGAGTATGGTGAAGCGGCATCCCTGATCCAGGCCATGTTGACGCACAAACCGGTGGGGGAAATAGCCTTCCAGCTTCCTGTCTCCCACACCCCTATACGGTAAAATGCAACCTCTCACGCTTAGGAGATACATGATCTACCTTTTCTCGGTGGGCTTTTCGTCAAGAACCTCGCCAAAGCCGTCTATAAAGGCACTATCAGTGGGACCGCCCACAGGAAAAGGGCTACCACTAGAAAAGAAGGAAATATTGGACAGAAGCCTGCGTGCTTCACCTTGCCCTTTAAAGACGGCCTTCATCCTTGCAATTCTTAACACGTGAGGGCAAGGATACCCTTCGAGGCTTCCATTAATCTCGTACGCCCCAGGGTTACGTGGGTTAGTTCCCCTTTCAGGAAAATGTGCAGAGAGCCAACCGAAGACGTAGTGGATTGGGAAACTCATCATGAAACGACCAGGAAATCCTTCTCCAACAAGGACCTCACTCTTGTTGTTTTTTGAGGGAGCCCTGCCATGAGCAATGGTCCCCCCAGCCCGTGGTAGATTCTGCACAGGACCGGCTGAGCCAAGGCATACTCATGCCCTTCAGCCATCTTGAATGCTGCAAAGAAGCAGCCCGGCCGGATAATGTTACTCCTCAACCCCGGCAAAGCGAACTTACACAAGAAAATGACCAAGTAAGCAACCAGGTATGCACGGTCCTTCTCCCTTCTCCCAGGAGGAGTAACTGGCCACTTGGAAGCTTTGATGGCCTCAGCTCTCTGAGCCTCATCTGCGCACAGGGTGCTAGAACTGGCGTCCCCGTTGTTTTGATGGTCCCCATGGAAGTTATCCCTCCATGCCTCGAAGTGCACCCCTCCCGACTTGAGTTTGGTCTCTGAGTGCAAGAGTTGGTAACTCTCGAACAACTCGTGGAGACCAGAAGGGGTTAGCTTGCCATTAATATGCAGAGTGCCAAAAATGACCTCGTTGCTGGGCACAAACTCCTCATACATGTCCCCCAGCAGGAGCAAGCCCCCGACAAAGTACGTATCCATGAGAGTGACCTTTATCAAAGTGGCAACTGTTGGTTTTATGACGCATGTCTCCCGCAAAGCTTTGTCGGCGTGTGAGCACCAGTCGTAATAGCCAGTTGAGCGTTGACATGCTGCGGCTAGCCCACATTCTTTCAGGGTACTAGCATGTGAACTCAGGACATCAAGTGTCCAAGTAGTATATCCAGGCATGTATTGGTGCTCTCCTTCGAAGCGAAGTGCACCAGAGGCCCAATGAAGGTCCTCTTCCCCAACATAGGCAAGTTTTCACTGGAGTCAAAGTCCCTGTGTAGGGCGTGACAAAGGAGGACGCCGTCCCCTTGAATAAGAGGCTCCCCATCAACACCTTGATATCCACAAAGTCGAGCATCCTCTCCCACATAAGTGATGCTCAAAGGCCACTCTAGCTGGTGGGTAGGCTCGAGGACACCAAGTGTATTCCCCCTGACAAAAGAACCCCTGTATAAGAATCGCTCCCCAACTCCCCCTCACAAGGCAACTGGTTCATGTCAAGAATTCTGACTGTAAACACAAAAGAAAAAGTGTTAGAATATAGTTCATTGAGCCCAAATCATGGTCAAATGAACACACAAAATATGGGGGCAATATGCCTAATTGAAGCACGGGAGTGCAAGGCCTCAGGCCAAAGAGTGGAGTATTTATGGCGCATACATGAACATAACGCCTCACATAGGCATTCATGAAGAGTGTACGCACAAGCTCGGACACGGTCAAGAAATATAGACGAACGCAAAGCACGACGAAACCACATTCACACCCAAACTCAGGCACGCGAAAGATCGTGCCCGCATGAAATTCATGCATGCACAAGAACATGCACGTGCGAGTTCGTGCCTGCATAATACTGTACACGTGACAATTCCAACACGTGCAGGTTCCAACCTAGCGCATACACACTGAAGCTCATACGCACGCGAGATACCTCGCCTAGGTATTCACGGCCAAGTGCGAGTTCCCCTCACGGCTAGTCTCATCTAGCCGTGTTGTACACGCACGAACCCGTTTGGGACTAAGGCCTAACCAGAAGGCTCACAACGCACAAATGCGAGCATGGCCATGCCTGAACATTTGCAATGCGAATACGCATGGTGCTATTAACCAAATCGAAAGGTCACAGCAGAAAGCAGCAAGAAAGGGCTTGAGAAAATTGAAAGCATCCCCGCAAAAGCTCAACAGACACTGCCAATCAAGCCCAAAAGAAGCAATAAGGCATTCCCTCAAACTCTCGGCATACAACAGAAGAATAGGGAACGAAGGAAATCTACAATGGCGAAGGAGAAAACGCATGAAAAAAGCAAGATTAAATGAAGTAACCCTCGGCGGCAAAAAGCCTCGCTCAAAGATGACAGTAGAAAGAGGCACAGTGCAAATTAGGGCTTTTTACCTCGGTAAAACTCTTGGGTAAAACTAAGGAAAAGTACCCCTGTGCGTCTTTTATACTGACAAAGGATAGTGTGTTGTGCGAGCCAGCGAAATGACGTTCGGCCTCATTATATGGAAGCGCAAATGGCACGTAAGTGAAACGTCACGCGGTTCCGACGCAGCGTAACACAAAATGTTGCACGGTTTCGTTACATGGAAGAGCAAACGGCACGCAAGCGAAACACGGCATGGTTCCGACGTAGCTAAACACAAAGGTTGCGCGGTTTCGTCACTCAGCACAAAGGCCACGCGGCTCTAACTCTTGCGCGTGTGCGCAACACTGTCATAAGGCCATCCACTCTACTATTACCACACAAATGTTGCCGGTTCCGCCACTCAGCACAAAGGCCACGTGACTCTAACTCTTGCACATGTGCATAGCACCATCATAAGGACATTCTCTTCTACCAATCTCAGGTACGCATGCACACGCAGCCCCTACCAAATGCCTCTAACCCTTCCCTCTTTAGTCCATTGCCACTGTTCCTCTCATGCAGATTGGACACATGGAACCACCCACAGACCCACACAAACCTCTGGCTTAGCCAAAGGCTCAGCACACACTCGTGCACGACTACACTTGGTAGACAAGCGAGCTATGCTCCTTGCACTATCCGTGCACACTGGACCCTCAGCAGTCAAATGCTAAAAAAAAACTAAAAATAAAAATAAAGGGGTCCTTGTGAAAACCAGAAATGGCACACACCCCAATGGCTCGGATGAAAACCCGAGTGGGCATCCCTGAGTACCTCTGGGGAAAAAGGGTCCCTTGTCCCATTCCTTATCCATTTTCAAAGGAGATGAGGGCTGATGACAAGGAGATAGAAGAAAGGGCAAACTATGAGAAAGAAGAGATACAAGCCACGAAGCAAGAAGGAGCATTCAAACTAAAGGGAGATTTATTTCATGAACAAAAAGGATTAGAAAACTGTGGTTACAATAACCGGTAGCTACAAAGAGATAGATCTGTTCTGAATAAAGTCCCCCATCTAGAGACTACCACTTCAAGAAAGCGGTATTCTTCTTTTCAAAGACAGCTTGGAATACCTAGAAAATACCACTTTCTTATTCTTACCACTGGTTCAAGACAAGGGACTAGGTGGTAGTCAAGGGAGCAACAAGTAGAGATCCGAGCAGATGATCACCTGCTGAACATATCGGCCATTCACCCAAGCGCTGAAGATTGAAGTTGACCAAATCATTCAGGCGGGCAACCACCACGAAGGGAATTACAGGCCAGCTAGAATCACCACGTCCCATCATCATTTTCTAATGGATGAGATTGGGTTTAGGTCTGATGACCTTCATAATCTTGTGCACAGCCTTGAACTTTGTTTTTAGAATCTCAGACAAACCTCGTAGATCTGGAGGCACAAGCTCATCGTTGATCACAGGATCATCATCAGAACCTTATAAGGCTCGAACACTGGTGCTAGCTAAGGCATGGCATAAAGAGGGAGAGCTCTCTTTCTCTCTCTACAAAAAGAAGAAGGCCAAAGAAATAGGGCTTTCAAAAGTAAAAGTGGCCCTCTGTCTCTCTGCCCCCGCTTGTATAAGCCTCGGACCTGTCACAAAAACGTTTCACCTTCTGGGCAACGCTTCGTCTGACTGAGGGTCAACCTCCTGTCGCTTCGCCTCCCTGGTGTTGCTTCTTCTGATCGCAGGTCAATCTCCTGTCGTTTCACATCCTTGGCAACCATTCACCGACTCGCGGACCTATGACAGAAACGTTTCGCCTCTTAGGCGCCGTTTCGATAACCAGCGGTCCCGACCTTCCTCGTGCTCTCCACTCGTACGCGCATAATGCGGCTTCGGTGTCCCTTCCTGTACAAACACGCGGCTCCTTCACACCTCCATCCTTGTGCATCTAGTCCTGCACCTCAGCTCATTGGTAATATCTGATAACCAAAAGAGCCTTATACGAATGCGGTCCTTCTCCCCTATACATGGCCAAGGAGAATAGATCCCTTAAAAAAAAAAAAATCGAGTGTGGTGAAAACCCGCAAGGGCGCCATAAGTAAAAATGACAGGCGGGCAGGGCCATGAGGCCATGAGTAACAGAGTCCTGAAAATAAGAAAATCGGGCATGGTGAAAACCTGAAAGGGCACCATGAATAAAAATGGAAATCAAAGGCGGACATGAACCCAAGGTCACGGGAAAAAAAACCTCAATGAAAGGAAGTTGTTGAAAACCATCTTTATGGCGTCACTTCCATCCAGTTTAGGTGAAAATCTGAAAGGGCGCTTAAACTAATAAACAGGTTGATGCAACTCTTGACCAAAGACAACTTCAACCATTCCCAGACGCTGATGTAGGGTAATGCCCTCTCAGAGCCAAAGAAGACCAGAAAGTCCTGGGAGAGATCCAGATCAGCCTTTCCCTACCAACTAGATTGGGGGCAACGCCCACCAAGGAACCACTAGTCAGGCCCAGAGCCAAAACAAAATTCCCCTAACACTGGGATTAAGTCCTACAAGAGCCCTCAGTGGTTACAAATAAAGCCGATGATTTAAGGTAACGCCCCCTCAAAGCCAAAGAAGACTGGAAAGTCCTGGGAGAAACCCAGACCAGCCTTCGCCACCAACTAGATTGGGGCAACACCCACTAAGGGAACCCACTTTTTAGGCCCCAGAGCCAAAACAAAACCCCCGTAACATTGGGATTAATTTCGACAAGAGCCCTCAGTTGTTACAAATAAAGTCGTTGATGTAGGGTAACGCCCTCTTTGAGCCAAAGAAAATTGAAGGTATTGAGTAAAATCCAAACCAACCTTTCACCACCAACTAGATTGGGGCAAAACTCACCAAGAGTTCCCACTAGCTGGTCCAGTAGGAGGTGTTGCCGAGATGGAACGGTAAACCCTTCCACAAGGCACTCTATCAGCACACTCCCCCAGAAAACGAATTCCAGTGGCATTGAGAATGAAGCCCTTTAGCAAGGCCCCTAATCGCAAGAATCCATTTCGGTCATCCCTTTAGAAGGAAGCTTGGCATGATCTCCTCCTCAAGGATTGTGCTGACGCCAGTGATCGAGAAGAAAAATATTTGTTGAGCGATAATCGAAGAGCAGCATTCGGCGGGGCAAGTTTTTATACGTCATTTTTGACGTAAACGTATCCCCAACATAATAAGAAGAGAGCCAGTAATAACCTGGTCCTGACGATACCCAAGACATCACCAAACCATGGGAACACTGAAAAATGAAGCCTAAAAATGGACAACCTCTAAAAGGAATGCTAGAATGGCCTCAAAATGCATGAAAAGTGATAGTTTGGGATGCTCAAAGGATGCTCGCGAAGTTTTGTGACATTCTGACAAGTCTTGATATGATCAAAACAAAACTCAGTTCACAACTCTAGTTCCTATCATGCTAAAAAAGAGTGGTCATAAGTACAACCCCATTCTCGGAGCCTCAAAATGGTACTAGACCACCGCCATTGGATTCAGAACGATGAACCCCCAGGGAGCAAATTTGAGCTCAATCGAACCTCTCAGGACCTTTCTGGGCCCAAATTACCTCAAACGAGCAGGTTTTACACTATTGGGGTATGGCCTTAGCGAACCAGCTTCCAATCATGGAGATTGCGTTTTCACATCTCAAGATGATCTTCAAGCACTCATAACTCTCTCGTTTGGAATTGGAACAAGCTCAAAATTGGACACAAGTCAGATCTCGATGACTTGATCATTTTGATATATGGTACGCGTCATGATGAGACCCGAGCAAAAGATTTTGTAGAGAGAAGATGAGCTCGAAACCATAAAAATCAGGACTCTGACAAAGATATCCCATGCTTTGTGAAGCGATATCTCGAGATCCGTAATTCAGATCGACAAAAAATTGGGTTCATTACGACCACACCACGAAGGGCTACAAGTTTGGTACAGTTTTTACATTCAGTTAAAGGCTGGATAGCACAGATTTTAAGGTTGAAAATGGAAAGACTTTCCCGGTTGCCGGAAATCCATTTTCCGGCGACCTCCGAAATTTGGAAAAGGATCAAACGGAAACCAAATCGAACACAACTTGGTGCAAAGCGACTGTGATAGTTTTTTTTCTAATTTGCAATCAAGATAAAGACTTGGAACTACATTGATCGCATTGCATTGGCGGCCAAAGTTCATAACCTTGTCGGATTTTTACTACTCGGGAAAAGTTCGTTTTCAAGACAATCAAAAGACATCAAACTGTTCAGAATCAAGCAAGCATCAATTCTACGATGATAGATCGTCCGAATCACTGCCACAAGCATCCGAAAAGGCTCCCAAAGTCCGGCAATGGCGAGGGGCCCCTCAGAGAGAGATGGTTTCGTCATTAGCCCAAAAGATTTAAGAGGCATTTTGGTCATTTTTCCCAAATTCGGGATTTTATTGCAATTTCTTTTAATTGTAATTTTTAGCAATTTGGCTTAGGTTTGAGCATCCACCCATGTTTGGTAGGTCCTCTATATAAACAAGCTTAGGTCAATTGTAAAAGGGCTGGATCATTCGTTAATGAAATTAAAGCATGTGTTTGTGTCCACTTGTCTTTGCTTTTAACCCTTGGATCCAACGGCGAGGAGAGAGAAAACTTTTCAGAGAGAGAAAATACCCCTAGCCCATACGGGTTAGCCTACCCCATGGTCCGTGTGTACCAACCCTAACTCTCTCTCGTGCGTGAACAGCGAGGCTAAAAATGGTGTACTTAGGCTAGGTCGCTCCTAGAGCCCACTCTCTCTCCTCTCTTTCTCTTTTTCCTCCTTCCATTCTCTCTCTGTCTTTTTCCTTGCGGAGTGACCCAGAGCCGCAGCAAACCTGCGGCCCTGTCTCTCTCAACGCCTTTCACTTCTTTGTCATGTGTTAAGTCTCGAAACCGCAACCCCTACGGCCTCGTCGCTCGCCACCCCCTTTTCTACTTTCTTCCGCTGTGACCCAAAGCCGCAGCAAACCTGCGGCCCTGTACCCCTCAGCGCCCTTTCACTTATTAGTTGTGTTAAGTCTCAAAGCCATAACACCTATGGCCCCGTCGTTCGCTATGCTTTTCTCTTCATCATAGTAACCCGGAGCGGCAACAAACCCGCGGTCTTGTCATTCCCTCCTTCATTCTACCTTATTCCCCCTCGCATACCTACAGTGTCCTGCTATCTACCATACGCTCAATTCAATACCTCTCAGAGCTACCTTAAGAGTCTTAACGCTCAGATTGTTGCTTTGAGTTCCTCTTCGTACAGTCAAGTCGAGTCGCGAGAGATACATACTCCCTCGCCCTCTCTCACTCGAGTGGAGTCATCTTGAGCTGGTGAACAAGAGAATTTTGATTCGTGAGCCTCTCTGATTGCTAAAGTTGCGTAGCATTTGCGTGGATAGGAGGATCCTTGTTGCATTTTTCCCTTTATCCTTTCCTTGCTAGCCAGCCCCTGTTCGAGTGAACCATCACAGAGGAGTGCCTTCGAATTCATTTTGTAAGCTTAGAAACAAAAAGAAAGAGAGCACGTGTTGAAGTTTGAGGAGAGTTCGTGTCCAAACCGCACTGGCAGCCAGCTGGAGGGCTTCATAAATGTTCAAAGAGGGTGACCGCCCGGGTGTATCCTCAAACCCCAAAACGACGAAGTAGGCTCTAAAACACATCCTTGTCGAAAAATCTCTCTTGTTGGTTCCTATCTGCATAAAGGGTAGTACACGCGCACGTGCTAGAATGCGTACCACGCGCGGACCCTCCGCGGTTCTTTGAGAGAGGGTTTTCTCCCGCCAAGAAAATCAGGCCCTAACCAATATGATGTTATTCTTTTGGAAGGTCTTGTGACTTGTCAGTATTTCTTTTTGTGAAGCATTTGCATGTGTGGTGGGTTAGCCAGATTGTCTAGAAGCATGGAGCTTTCTCTCTCACATCCCTAAGATTTCTAGCTTCTAAGTTCTTACATATATCCCGCATTCGAAACTCCTCGAATCACTATTCATACTATTCCTGAAAGCATAGTTTCTCATGTGCTAGATTGAATATTTTGATATTGATTATTAGTGGTTTCTGGTTTTACCACTTTGGAACAAACTGTGAAAATCTTGGACTAAGTTCCAATAGTTGTCACCAACTTATTAAATGTTTTGCTCTATGCTTAAGTGTTGCAAGACAAGATGCCTCTTGTTTGAAAGTTTTGTGGTTTAGTTTTATGGTTTTTAAGTTCTTTTTAGGGATTCTAGGATTTTTTAACATTTTAGGATTTTAAGACTTATTTAAAAGTAGTTAGAGTGCTTAATGAATTATTTGTTTTATCAAGGGTAAAAATATCATTATGAATTTTGTCTTAATTAGGGCTTCAATTTCTATTAGAATTAGGATTTTTTGGGCTTTAAGTAAGGTCTTTTATTATAAATAAAGGTCTATGTAGAGAATTTAGCATAGAGAGTTCGGTTCAAATCTTTTTCTGGTTTAACCAATGCAGAGCCATTGAAGCCTTGCTTGTAGGCTTCCACTTCAATTTTCCAATCAATATATTATTGGATTTTATTCTCTATGATATTCTTCTACATCAATTGGTATCAAAGCCAAGTTGTTTCAACCAACAATGCAGTGAACTATAGCCAAGTCTAGGGTTTGCTGATTTCAGCTTAGAGTTTGCCAATACCAGCCTAGATCTTTATGATATCAGCTAGATTTGATTGATTCTTTGCCTAGGGTTTGTGATTTCGGTGAAGCCATTGCATTGAGAAGGGGCTATAGAAGGGGGGTTTCATAGAGCCCACCTGTGATCCTGGAGATGAAGAAATGAAATACCTCAGAAGGCAAGATTCAGCCAGCTAGTGAGCAATCAATCATGAGCAAGACGTTGATCTTTTCACCCAAGAAGATGTTCATCATCGTGCTCCACATGTGGAGTCGAGTAGGGCAGTGATAGAAAGCCAGGACATGGGGTGCATCACTTTAGGGATGTCGATTTGAAGGTGGACATTCCTGATTTTGATGTAGATTGTATCCAAAATTAAAAATTTGTATTTTGGGATACGTCACCAATCTTCGGCGCATGCTCTGATGAAGATCATGATTTTGTAGGAGATCCAATCTGCAGTGAATAAGATTTTGTAGTTGAACCGATCTTTGACAAAGAAAAAGATGAATAACTCTAAGGAGAATCAATAGAGGTGAAGTTGTTGGTTTTACCATCAAATCTAATGCTCATTTCAAAGATGCTCCCTTGGCTTGTTCTAGGGCTGAGCAAAAGCAATTTCAGCAGAGTTATATGGCCAAACACGTATATATGATGGTTATTCCATTTACATATAATAACCATTTCCTCGAGGGTTTCTCAAAAGTATTTATGAATACATCAACTGATTTCAAAGCCCCAATCTCAATGTATGATCATTGTGTTTTATCTAGGCCTATTAACCCACAAGTCCCAATGTGTTGTTTACAATGTTCGGGTTGAAGAAGATGGTAGGCTAATAAAAGAATTCCTTTAAGCCCATTTCAAAACTTGATGACAAGTTTTCTCCAATTAGGGGAGATTGATATGGGACAAGATGCCTCTTGCTTTTGAATTTTTCTTACTAAATTTTATGGGTGTTTTTTTGAAGTTTTGAGGTTTATTTTTAGGGATTCTGGGTTCTTTTTTATATTTTTGGGATTTTAGGAGTTTAGAAAAGTAGTTATAGTGCTTAGTGAAATTATTTTTTTATCAAGGATGAAAATGTCATTATAAATTTCGTTTTAATTAGGGCTTCCATTTCCATTAGATTTAGGAATTCTTGGGCTCTATGTGAAGCCTTTTATTATAAATGGAGGTCTATGTAGAGAATTTAGCATGAAGAGTTTCGTTTTGAGATCTTTTTTCTGGTTTAACTAATGGATTGCCATTAAGCCTCACTTTTTGGCTTCCTCTTTAATTTTCCAATCAATAGATTATTGGATTTTCTTCTGATATCTTCCTCTAAATGATTAAGTCACTTTTCCTTAATTAATTTTAGTGGCCATTGTTTATATTTCTCTTTTACTTTCAGATCTATCTATACAACTTAATTGTATTTAAGTGACTGAATTATGCCAAAAGGGATTGTGTTATTTTATGAGCTACTCAATGTATCCTTAAAGTTTTTTTTTTGTTTTGAAAATGACGGAATTCATGGTTAGTTACCTCAACAGTCTCTCTCTCTCTTTCTAAAATGTGTGTGCACGCATATGCCTGTGATGACTGGTTGACAGGTTGAATGTGAGAAGCTAAGCAATCGTGTGGAAAATCTGACAGAGGAAAAACAGGCACTTGAAGCAGAATTAGAGCACCTACAGGAGGAGTGTGATAGATTTGCTGAAGAAAACAGTTCTCTCAATGTAAGTGTCCACACACATATTTAGATGGCTCTAATCTACCTAGTGATGGCTTTTCTTGCCATATGGGTCATGTTCAATCAAGATTTCCTTTGCATTTCTGCTCACTTTTAGCTCCCTTAAAACAATCAAACTGCGAAATCAAGTGAAACTCCTGTTTGGATGTCTATGCACTAGTGGTAATTCATTTTTTCAATAAAGATAATCCTGAAAACGAGTTATATGTTATTTGGTAGTGTACCTCATAAAGTTATTTGAGATAAATTTATAGATATTTTATTTTTATCTTTTTAAAAAGTTGTTTTACTTAATCAAAATAATTTCTTGAACATCACAAGTTCTTGGCAAATAACAGCTAAAATAGCTGGAAATCACTTAAAGTTGAATATTTAAATAATAAATTATTCATTGTACAAAATACATACCAAATGGCTCACAAAATAATACTATCCATAGTGTATTAATTTTAGATAGTATATTCCAGATTAAATTAACTGTCATTCAAAGGGGCCCTAAAGATTTACATCTCTCTCTCTTGTGGGTTTCCAGGAGATGCTTAAGCAGCAGCAGGGGCAGAGCTCGTCCAGTAGTGAGTGACATGATCAGCTAAATTACGATAAAATAGACAACATAGAAAGGGCTCACTAACTGAAGGTATATACATACCCTGACGTTAAACACACCCCATTTGTTGGAAGGCAATTTCAGTAACAGGAAGTCCTTGACTTCTGCCATTCTCATTTTGGATGGCAAATGAGAAGAGGTTTTTTCTTTTACTCACGGGGCGCTTTCTACGAGGAAGACAAAAGAGGAGAAAGCAGAAGTGAGGTTGCTGCAAATTTTTTTACATGCAAAATACCTCATACGAGTCTCATATAAGCAAATATTATGTTGCAGTTGAAAATATATGCATATTCCTTTTCTCTTTCGCTATCATCCTTTTCGGTAATGCATGTAACTGATGTGTTTGTTTAGAGAAAGAAAATTGAATAGAGGATTACAATAGGGATGTTCCAAATCTTTGATCATCTACATGATGTCTTTACGTTTTTCTTGTGTTGGCATATGCAAGTATTATATCATAATAATACTATTGGGAGTCCTTTTGGAAGTTGTTTTAATCATTAATTCAAGATTGTTACATTTTCACCATACCCATTTTTCTGCCTCTCTCTCTCTCACACACGGGCATGTGCATGTGCACGAGCTATATGACTGCATTTGCAGCCACTGTGCATGTTTTTTCCAGCAGTCATCGAAATTGTATACTGGAGGATTGGACCTTACTTTGTGAGCTTATTTAGCCGAGATATTGGATTATGTTCACCTTGTATATGACCCCTAGGATTATGAAATTAGGATTATTATGCTTATGTCCCCACCCAAAACAATAATAATAATAATAATGATAATAATAATAATAATAAAGGCAAAAAAGAAAGAAGGCATGGTGGATTTGAGGACAAAGGAAATCCCTGTAGCCATATGTTACAAGGATTTTTCAACAAAGGTTTGGAGTCCCATACCCGTGTCGGACCCTTATGGCCACGCAATACGCATTCTTTGATTCTTGTTATACGGATTCTTTGATTCTTCAACTTCAAGAATATTGGGAAGTGGAAGTAGTTGTTTTTGCTATCAATCACATAAATAAAATTACAATTTATTTAATTTTAGTCCTGCATTCGTTAACAAGCGCTAGACTCTTCCGTTTTTCAATAAATTGTCATACTCTCTGCATTCAATAATATATATATATGAATATGCTAGGGTCAGCCCACTAGTTGATGTAATAGTATTAAGCCTAAGGGTCCTGATTGAATTTGAGTCAATCTAATGGTCAAGATTGTATTTCAATAATATAATTTTAATATTTTTTTATAAAAATCCAAATAACATAAAATTTGGAGCATTAACTCTTCTCATCAAGGTGTATTTAATAAAAGCATTAAAAAATAATTCACATAAAAAATAAATTGATAAAAATACCCTTGAAATTTTTTAGGGGTATTTTGGTTAATTTATTTTATGCGA
>NW_006494856.1:689521-777173 GCF_000471905.2 Amborella trichopoda
CCATTAAAGAATCGGCGGGCCCATGATATCATGCATGGAATTGCAATGCCCTCATTGAATAATCGGCCGCGATTTACAGCATGGAGTCTTCAATGCCCCCATTGAAGAATCGGTCCCCATTGAAGAATCGATGAGCCCATGATGTCATGAAAATGTACATGGCAGAATTTATGATGTCATGAATCGAACATGGCGCGATTTACAGTATGGAATCGCAATGGCCCCATTGAAGAATTGGCCGCGATTTACGGCATGGAATCACAATGCCCCCATTGAAGAATCGGCGTGGAATCATAATGCCCCCATTGAAGAATCGGCCACGATTTACGGCATGGAATCTTCAATGCCCCCATTGAAGAATCAACGAGCCCATGATGTCATGAGTCGAAGAATCGGAAGAATTGACGGGCCCATGATGTCATGAAAATGCACATGGCGCGATTTATGACATGGAGTCGCAATGCCCCCATTGAAGAATCGGCCGCGATTTATGGTATGGAATCGCAATGCCCCCATTGAAGAATCGGCCCCCATTGAAGAATCGATAGGCCCATGATGTCATGAATCGAAGAATCAAAAGAATCGACGGGCCCATGATGTCATGAAAATGCACGTGGCCCAATTTATGATGTCATGAATCGAACATGGAGCGATTTACAGCATGGAATCGCAATGCCCCCATTGAAGAATCAGTCGTGATTTACAGCATGGAATCGCAATGCCCCCATTGAAGAATCGGTGTGGAATCACAATGCCTCCATTGAAGAATCAGCAGGCCCATGATGTCATGCATGGAATCCCAATGCCCCCATTGAAGAATCGGCGAGCCGATGCCATGAATCGAAGAATCAGTGGACCCATGATGTCATGACTCGAAGAATCGGGAGATTCATGACATCACGATTTACGACATGGAATCGCCGATTTTCAGTATGGAATCGCCGATTTTCGATATTTCATGCCGATTTTCGATATTTCACTGGAAACCGGCACGAGAATCACTGGTGTATATACAAATTTCCAATCATTCAAACAGTGCCGGACATGATACTTTTCCTCTATTTAGATGTCCGGCTCAAATGAAAGCATTTGGATTTATGAGGCCCGAATGAAAAGAAAGCTCGCCTATTGGGTGAATGTGGACTACGTATCCCTATGACTATGTTAATACACATTGTGCCTGTGGTGTTTTTGACATTTTTACATATCGTTCACGTACTGTAGAAAATTAATACATCCGAATTTTCTTTCTTAGACTTGGTGTTTCCATGTTGTAGACTCACCTATTACCAAGTGGGAATTTCCAATATTTTGTGGCAAGAAATCATACTCCTCTTTGTTTCATCTCAATATTATTTTCATGAGGTTTATTTAAGGCCTAAGCTTTATGAAAACAAAATATACCCTCACACTCAAATCTTCATCTGAAAAGCACTTTCGGCAATTGAAATCTCTTTGATGGCTCTAAAATCAATTTCCAACACTGACAATGAAATTCAAAACTAAAAAATGGTGTAGAGCTTGCGGATATATGAACACTTATTTTAAGGCAGAATAGACAAATTTGATAATTTGTTACAATATACATTATGTTTAGAATTTGTAATCTTTTTGTTTTTTACAAGTATAATGTTCAAGCCAAGATGATTAGAGTAAAGGTTTTATAATGCTTGAATTGAAATTTTCGACGAGTTATGAGTTGAGGCTTTACTTATTTTGATAGAGTTGCAACCTATCAAACCATTTCCCTTTCAAGTGTTTATAGATCTACTTGATCTTTACCATTTTTGGAACTTTAAATTTCATAACTGGGGGGTAACAATTGATTTTCATACCACCGTAAGGATTCACAGCACCGAAACAACATTTTTGGCATGGTTTTGAGACGCACATTAGTTCAATAGTATAAGGTTGACACCTTATACAAACCTCACCCTATTACAAATGGGAAATGATATCACGTTATCATGCCAGTTTAATATAATGAAACCACACTTCTAGAAAACTATATTTGTGGTATTTGTACAACCTACACACACACTCTCTTTATCTCTATAATCAATCTCAAAAAAAAAAACAATTAATTTTCACCCTATATATAACCAAAATGAGTTCCCTCCAATAATGAATCTAGACCGTCCATTTGGTGAATTTCAAGATCTAGGCCTTTATGAATTAAAAATCAAGTTCTTTTTTTTATATATAATGTTGTTAATCTAATGATAACAATATTATCTAAGAAATTTGGAAACAAAAAAGATTCTTCTAAGGCCTAGATCTACGCATTTCACCGGTCTATGTTAACTAGGCTAAAACACTTTTTAGGTTGTGTTTTCAAATTTTTCTTTTTTGTGATTGTTCATTAGAATGAAAATAGCACTTAGCATGAGGCCTAGGCTTCACTTTAAAAGGTAAAGCTGCATCTCAAAATCCCATTAAATTATATAATTCCAATGCCAAAAAGTCATGTGACGGCTTCAATATCTAATTTTTTCTCTAATTATGTAATTAAAGTTCCAAAAATGGTGTCGATCTAGAATATCTATAAACACTTAAGAATGAACGGTCTAGATAGTGTGTTAAAAGATATATTGTTTTTAGGCCTTGATATCTATTTTCGTTCAAATCAATAATTATTGAGCTTTTGATAATCGATTTGCGGGATTTCTTGGAAACTAGCCACAGATTGCCCCAATATTCCAATTTCAATCGAATTTCCATAAAATTTGGCAACTTCAACTCGATTTTGTTTGAAATTTGATTGGATTCTGATATAGTCATGTGTATTGTCATGGATTCTGATATGGGTTCATGATAAATTTGGAGAAAAAAATCCGCATCCAAAAACCATAACATGTGTTTGGGAACAAAAATATGTGTGCACGTTTACTACATGTATTTGGAGAGACGTATACAAGTGCATATATGATTGGTTCGGTTTGGTGTGTGGAAAGGCTTTTGAAGTGTCACTGTATTCATGTGTTTTCAAAGGATTTAGGACTTGAAACACATCCCAAATCACTGCATCAGAACCATGAATTTGGAGTTCCAAGTAGAATGATCATCTTTGAATAACCGTAAAAACAATCCAAAACAAAAAACAAAATTGACCATGTTTAATACTCAAAATCCATATTGCTTCCTAGATTCACGATTCAGATGGTTCACCTATAAAATTTCAGATTCAAAATCCATCTCTATGATGAATTAGCATTAAATGTTGGATGTACATGTAGTTGTTGTTGGAGATTAGTAGGTGAAACAAGGCAAAATCATTATCATGTTCGCCTTTTATCAATTAATAGGAATCGGCTACATGAATCATGGTTCTCCATTCTGCTCTATTAAGGACAATATCCTGAGTGAGGCTATTAATTCTCATATCTTTTCGGACTACTTTCAACCGCGTACCTCTTGCTCTTTTCAGTCCTTCCACTTGAACTAACTTATACCTTCTAATATGTGTTGTACTTGGTCGGCTGCATATGGCCAACCCACTTAAGTCTATACTCTCTCATTTTATCACCTATTGGTGTCACGCCTAAATTCTCTCAAACAGATTCATTTCGCATTCTATCCCTTTTTGTCTTGCCACTCATCCATCTGAATATCTACATCTTGACTATGCTCATTCTATTAATATATTGTTTTTTGTCCGCCCAACATTGAAATAAAATAAAATAATGAGTTAAAATAAAAAGAGCTATTGAAAATATTTTGGTGAGAACCAAAGAAAGAACTTCACATTCCTGTTTCTAGGCATAGAGATTTCCCCATCACAATATAATATTTGCGTGAATGAACCTTAACCCTTCTTGTCAATGTGCTTCTAATTTCTCCAAGCATTTTTATTGATTCGCAAATTTATTCGATACTATGCAAAGTACAGAGTGGACCTCAAGCACCTCGCACACGAACGTACGTGTCACAGTCTCCGCGCATGTATAGGCCTTTTATCTCCTTATTCTTAGAACACGATAAAAATGGTGTTCTCATGTTAAGTATGACTTTTTCGTTTTTTTCATTCTTTAACATGGAAGAATAACCTAACCCACTACTTTTTCCATAAATAAGACAAAATTCACTTTTGAAAATATTGTAATTCAAAAGGCATATTATCTTGAAATAACCTTAGTATTGTTTCAATAATAAAAATACTACACTAGCTTGTTTGTGCATATGCATGCTAGGCCGGACCCAGACTTGAACCCGACCGAATCTGGACCCAAAAATATAATGTGGGACTCAGACCCCGACCTGATTGGACCCGACCCAAAAACTAAAATATCTATATATTTAAATATATTTTAATTTATTTTTATAAATTGGGACCCGATCGAACCCTGATCAGGACCCGAATAATGTTTGGGTCCAAGATTTGGACCTGGACCCAACCCATTGGGTCCAATTTTTTGATCCATACTCGGATTCGGGTCAGGTCCACTGTCGTTTTCTGGGTCGGGTTTGCTCGTCGGGTCCGGGTCCATTGCGACTCTTGTGCAAAACCTATGATATTAAAAATGACCTGTTTTTTCTTGTATTTTTCACGAGATGCGGGGAAATTATGATATAACAATTTAATACGGACACTAAAGAAAAAGATGCCTTCAAGCACTGGAAATGTAGCCGCGAGCAATTATGTTTCTATGCCCACATTCTATAAAGAACTGCTATTGTGTCATCGGGGGATTAAAAAATCGGCGAGCCGACTTATAATTGCTTGAATAAGCTGAGATCCGATATGGTACCTATTTGTCACTTGTCCCAAATCTTAAAATCACTAAGGTTGTCTAAAACCGAGTGGTCTATTGTAGGGAACCATGCGGTTCACTGTAATGACGCAAGCGATTCCCAAAACCCAACTGTTTTTTCTTTTCTCATCATCATTATTATCTTCAAATCGTTTTTTCCAACTAATTGGGGTCGGCTGCATGAATTCTAATCCACCATTCCACTCCGTAGGTTAAAAATTAATGATAAATTTTTTACAAAGTTCTACGTTGTCTTTTTCTTTTCATAATTTCCTTGTTTTTCATGATTTATGCTGATTCACTTTGATTGGGCGGGCCAACTCAGGATGGCGAGGATCAAAGTCAGCACCTGATTCTCGTTTTTAAAAATAATAGTATTATTCATCAAGTGCCGGCATATCCATCATATGCGCGTGCATGCACTAGCACAAATAAGATGCATATAAAACTAGAAAGCCCTCCAAAAGTGTAATTACATATATGTCCACTATGTGCACCCTTCCATGTATGGAATGTACATGAGTAGGTGGGGGAAGTGGTGGAAGCATGTTAAAGAAAGAAAGAGACATGATTCTCACCCACTCAAAACAAGTGAAAAAACAAAAGAACCCACTTAACTTCATCCATATAAAAGGTTCCTTTCCTCTTTATTTCTCTTTTTCTATCCAAAACTCTAGAGAAAACAAATACAAAATAAATAATAATAAATCATCATCATGCCATCCTTGCTTTATATACCCAAATTCTCCTTTTCTTTTCTCTTTAACTAATCATCCCCACCCATAACCTATTTGACTCTCTCTCTCTAAAAATGTATTTTATTCTCTCTCTATTCACCCTAGATGTGTTGATTCCTTCCCACCCACTTTTTCTTTCAATTGGTGGGAGTCACTAAACTGCCTCCAATCTCTTTTTTCCCTTTGTTTAGTAATAATTGGTTATAGCATGAAATTCAATTCAAGTGCTTTATTTCATACCCTATGACCTATGCTCATTGACATGGGGAACACATTAGATTAGACTTTCTTTTAAAGTAAAACAATTGCAATGTTTTCTTCAAAGAAACATTAATTTTTTCCAAAAAGTAATGCACTCTATATATGTCCTCATAGAGGTCTAGGTCTAGTAATGGTCTTTGGTGCTCAAGTGGTCCAAGACTTGATATTCCAAAGCTGCAACTACACTTATAGCTTCCAGTTGCAGTTAGGTAAACCTTGTTACTTTCATTATTTAAAGTTTGAATAATATTAAGGTGGAATTGTCCTGAAAGCTGAATGTTTACCTTAATTATTGTAAGATATTTTAAGGAGTTCAATAATTTAAAAAAAATTTAAGCATTTACTTCAATTTCTTTTTTTATATTTTTTATTTTATGTAATATCTATTTCAAGTTCTTCAACTTTTTAAAGGACAAAAATTTGGACACACCAATAAGATTACAACAACAGCTTGATTAGTGGTAGTACCCCATTAGCTATGATGGCAACTAAGCACCTGTGGAGTTATTCTCATGAGACATTGCCAAATATGTGCCCCATGTTATGAGTAAGCTCTCCTTATCTTGGGTCATCTCTCTCTGGATGGTAATTATTTTTGACAGCTCTCTCTCTCTCTCTCTCTCTCTCTCTCCATTTGAATGCTAATTTTCTTTAGAAGGTTAAATTTTTCTTTGAAAAGAGTCTTTGTAAGGCGGCAACCATGTAGAAGCAAGGTTGATGCAGATTAATCTACATTGTTCATTTTAGTGGGATAGTGACAATTTGATATTATCTTAAGTACTGTATTAGATTTACATTGTTCATTTTAGTGGGATAGTGACAATTTGATATTATCTTAAGCACTGTATTAGATTTTGATTGTATTAAAAAATATATCAAACCTACATTGTCAAGCTAAAATAGAAGTTCGAGCACCACAACTGGATTTCTAGAAATAAGGTATTCCACCTTTCTTCTCTTGAATGGTTCTCTCTCTACAAAATTGTTACTCGGCCAAAGACAAAAATATCAATTTCATTGGATCTCCAACCTTCGCTCTCAAATGCTTCAAATGGACGGCTCAAATAAAAAAGATCTCTATCTCAGCCATATAATTAAGGATGCAGTGTCTATAAGGCCCAAGCATTATGAAAACAAAGTAAAGCCTCACCTCGAAACCTCATCTAGAAAATACTTTAGGCATGGAAAATCTCTATAATGAGTCTAAAATCAATTTTTACCTCTAATTATGAAATTTATGGCTCAAAAACTAATAGAGATCTTGTAGATCAATGAACATTTATTTTTAGGATGACATGGATGGTGTAGATAATGTGTTACAATATGAATTATTTTTAAAGTTTGAGATCCTAATTTTTTTCACGACTGTAATGGTTATGGTTGATATGATCGACTTAAAATTTTTCCAACACTGGAACTATAATTTTCAATCACTTTTGAAATGAAGCTTTATTTATTTTGATAAGATAATTACCTCTATCAAAATATTTTCTAATAATAAGTAAACTCAAAATATTTTCCAATAATAAATAAACCCATTAGTCCCAATTTTTTTAACAAAGTCCCAAACACCACATACATCCAATTCGTCTTTCCAGACACACTTCTCAGAAACCCATTTTCGATATTTCACCAAACAATGGTAGACCCGATAATAAAAGAAATGACCAGGATATTCAAGTCATTTCTTCTCAAAGCGGTCCCCCAACTTATGCTGATGGTGGGGACCACAATCGAACGGACAAATATGCTCCACGTGGTGTTATCCCAGTGGACGACAGCCTCGAAGCGGCGCTGTGTCGGGGACTCGGCGACCGACTCGTGCCGGTTTCCCGGGAGCCGGCGACTGGTTCGAGATCTTTGTCAGAAGCGGTTCGACAGACTCGGTGACACGTGTCATCGGGTGACCGGTTGCCAGTGATTGGATATCGTGCTTAAAGTGGAAGCAACGAGGAGCGGAGAATAAAGAGGAATTTTCGCGAAATGCAACCCTTATTTAGTAAATTTCGTAAATCAATATTGCGTCATAAAGATGCTGACGTTACAGTGGGAGAAGCATGGGGACCCAAATTTCGGTGGATTTCGGAAAGTTAGCCGAAATCTTGGCTGAAAGCCAGGTTTGGGATAATTAAAGTTCCAAATATTCCTTCCTAGAGTAGTGAAAATTAAAAATTTAATTAGTTTGATGAACTTAAAATTAAGTGATTTTTTTGTGATTAATCAACTAAATTAGGTAATGGTTTTTTAAAGCATAGGAGAATAACTTATAGATAGTCACTTTGGGTGATGGATGACTCACTATTTGAGTTTTATCAAGAGATACATTCACATGCGTGCTTAAGGCTAAATTTTTTAATAAAAAAAAATGTGTCTATGGTTTTGTATATGCATGAAACTCTCTATTTTGTTTTTTGTTTTCCATTTAATGTTTATGTATTACCTATAATCCATATGTCAGACAGCCCAGATTCCTCTAGTGTAAGTAGCTTATTTTTTTTATTTTAATTCTTATGAATAAAATAAATTTTAAATTTAAAAAACATGTGCATCCGACTAAAGTGCATTGTTGGTGACTCGATGTCTAGGTAGGGGTTGGCATGGTTTTATTGAACATTTCAGCCTATATTGTTACCTAGGCGGGCGGCTCGCATCATTTTTGTCTTTGTACTAATATTATCATTAGAAATTATGGATTTTAAGGTTTTATTGATTATTTATTTAACCCTATAGGCCTAGTGCTCGACAAAATAATAACTCTCCCTAGTATTTAGGGTTAATTCGTATCTTATCTTAAGGATAAAGTTAATATAAGGTAAACACTTTTTATTGTAAATAAAGGTGCATGTCAAAATCAATTGGAAAAAGGCTGCTTTTATGTTTGAAAAACATAAAACATGTGTGGATATGAAAAAAGAAAAATATTTTTATATCTTAAAAATAGTTTATCTTGCAACACATTATCTAGACTATCCATTTTCAAGATTTTCATCCGTTTATAGATTTAATTGATATAAACTATTTTTAGAGTTGAAATTTATAATTATAAAAAATAAATTATCAAACCATCCTAAAAAATTTTCGATGCCTCAATTGCAAGTGATTACGTAATTTGGAAGTGCACCTGGGCCTAATTTGATTGTTTAAGGTTGCATACGTATGGAAACCACACCCTTGTTTTAATGTCCTCCATTTCCGTTAGATTGATTCATTTACTAAGTACTATTCCCTGGGAAAAAAAAGAGTCAAATTTAGCTAATCATCTAAAGTCTAAACAACTCGTCAAGGAATTATTCAAATTTCGTACAATAATAGCAACGCTCTCCTTTTGGTAGCTAATAATAACCATGCATGTCCAACATACACACAGATACATGCATATTAAATACTTGAATGAGTACATGCATGCCCCATTATATATCAAGAACACATGCATACAACGATAATGCATGGATGGGTCGCACAGGAACATGCATACATGCAGTAACATACATGTACATGCATCAGCCCATGCATGCATGTAAATGCATGATGTGAAAGTGGTGGTGCCCATGTTAAAAAGAGGAAGACATGATTCTCCTCCACTGAGAGCAATGTCCAAACCAGGAAGAAACCACAGAAGCCCACAAATCCATTCATATTATTATTATTATTGTTATTCTATTTTATTTTATTTTTATTTTTTTGCTCTCAGAGAAAAGATACAGAGCATATAATAAAGAAGAAAAATAGTAAACAAATAAAACATCATCATCTTTGTTGCTTTATTTATGCCTGCTTCTCTCCTTTCTGACCTGACAAGTCCAAAAATCTGTTACCAAGCACACTTCCCATAATTAAACATCACCGCCCATAACTCTTCACACCATTCCAAAACCCCTTTGCCTCTCTCTCTCTTTCTCTCTCTCTCTCTCTATTTCTTATCATCATCAACTGAAATGTATTGACTGTCTGTTTCTCTCTCGAAGAAGTGATGGTTGTTTCACAAAGCCCATTGTTCTCAACGTCATGCTACCAGAACAAAGCTTCATCATTTAAAATGCTGAGGGCCACAATGTTTTTGGAATCTGAATGATGTGGGTTTCTCAGATCATGAATGTAAGTCTCTCTGTCTTTCAGTGTTCTTGGTTCCTTGATGTTGAGGTTTTGATCTGTCTATGTGCATGGTGATGAATTGGGTTCCTTGTTTCTGGTTAGTTTATGTTCACCCATGGGTTATCTTTCTTTTTATGTTTCTTTTAGTTTTCTTGTGGCTTGGTTTTCTATGTTTTTGTTTATTTATAAGGGTTTTTGTATATTTTTATTCTTTTAATTTAGGGGTTTTTCTGTTTTGGGTTTTTTGTTTTTTATACCTCTCTTGATTCTGTGCCTATGGTTCAAGATTCTGTTTTTTGATGAGTTTATATTTGCATGCTTTTAGGATGTTTGTTTTTTATTTTTGGGTTTCCCTGGTTTGGTTTCAAATGTGTGATTCCATTGCCTCTCTCTTTTGTTTTTATCTGCTTCTCTGATTATTTGTCTTTCGAGTTCGGGCTGTCTCCTTGTTTCTATGATTTTAATTCTTCCAGGGAAACAAAGTAGTCATTTTTTTCTAGTTTGCAGAGTATGTTATTTATTCTCCTCTGATCCCTTTATTTTTCTAGTTTGAGGAAGGCTTTTTCTTTTTGCAACCAGGAATATGAACTGCCAAAAATTTTCAAGTTTAAGACTGCATACCCTTTTTCTTTTGCATGTAAGTTATTTTGCATCTTGGAAATCTGCATTCAAGCGGCCATTGGGGAAGCTGTATCACTTATCCTACTTTCATTCAAATTAATGTTCCCCTGCTAAAGAAAGTATAAAATCTTTATTTACTAATTTTACTGGTTCATTCTACATCTTCAACAGGCTGAATCTATGATCTTTAAGTTGTATATTTCATGTATTCTTGAGCTGCTTAATTGATTTGCCACTGCTAGAGAAACTATAATTCGATTATTTACTAGTTTTATGAGTATTATAGGAAGGTTGAAGTTTATCATCTTTCGCTTGTGTGCCTCATGATTTTGATTTGCTTGGCTAGTTACTCTCATAAATTTGAATCTGTTACTCTTATTTTAAGTTTCCTGATCTCTTTGAGTTCTTTTGATTTGATCTTATAAATATGTTGTACAGTTACTATTGGGTAGTCTTTCAAGGAGACAAGCCAGAAACACCATTTCATTTACTGAGTGACCACTGTGCATAATGGCATAATGTGTATGAGCTGATGTCAAGAATGATAACCTCTCTGTGTAACTACCTAAAGTTGGAGACAATTTCTGTAACTTTGAAATATTTAATGTTTTAAATCTGGAGGCATTTTTAGATTCTTTAAATTTGCATATAAGAGGGATATGATGGCATTGCATTGTTGATCTGGGTCCTTTTTGAGCCCTTGGAGAAAGTGCTTCTGTTTATTTCACTAATCTAATGTGTAGTTATAACTGACTATGGTTTGGTTTAATGATTATTAGTCACTGGTTAATTCCTTGTTTTTGTCCATTCATACCCATACTTTACAAAGCTACTTTTCTACAATCATTATTCTAGGGGCCAAGCCTTGGCTCCAAGTAACCCTTCCTTACTAGGAGAAATATGTTGATTTCATGAGCATGTACTTTCGCCATTCGAATTTTGAAGCACTCAAAAAGAGCGTCGTGCTACTAATTTCATGATGGGATTCTGTATGCTCACTATTTTTTCCCTTCATTTTCCTCTAATTTTCATTTCATTATTGACTTATTTAAGAAAAATGTGTTGTTCATTATCTTACGCGGCATTCTTTTGTCATTTATAGATAATCTGGTCATGTATTGGTTGTAAATTAAACTCTTGACATCTTTCTTACACAGAGAATAAATTCTTCTCCTTCTTACTAGTACTAAAGTCTCTATTTACTCTTTGTGTTTGATAGTCTGACAAAAAGGAATCTGAAATATGCTTCTTCAGTTTTAAATGGTAGACTAGACAAATTTGGGGCTCAACCCAGGTCTTGAGTTATTTATGTGATAAATGAAAACATAATGTAAAAACAATAAAATAATAATCATAAAATGCCACATTTGTGCTTATCTCATGTGAAATTTTAGTTCAATATTCTCAGCCCTCAAACTGAAGTATGTTCACTAATCTCTTTTTTGAAGAATATTTGCTTGGATTTCATGCAGCCTCCTATATTAAAGTAATGAAGACCATCTGCAAGGTGCCAGATGTGGTCTTGGAGGCTTTTCTCATAATAGTGTGAATCCCACCTTCTTATTTAGAAGTGAGCTCTTCTTATTTACATGTGATCTGTCTCTCCTCTGTTTTGCATCCCATCCATTTTTTTTGCATTGTTTGGCTTACTTCTTGACTACTCATTGCTTCAGTAGATTTTGGCCACACTATGTTCGTTGCTACCTTTGCTTAAAAATTCTTGCACTTTCCAACACAGCTTGGACATGTGATCCATACACACTAGGACAATCAAATCAAAATGAAAGAGGATTAACCTCTTTTCATATACATATATCATCATCATCATTTGAGCCCTATCTCAACTATTTGGGGTCAGGTATTATCCCTTTTCTGCCATTCCACTCTATCAAGGGTCATACCTTAGTCAGACCATAGGTCACTATATCTCATCTCATTACTTTCATCCATACCCTTTTGGTCCTTCCCCTTGCCCTTTAGAGCCTTCGACTTGAACTAAATCACTGCTCCTAACTCTTTTCTTATATATACATGATAAACAGAAATTAGTTTCACAAAGTAGGATTAGCACCACATTCTTTTAAATCCATGGCCTCTATCAACTATTTCAACTATTGTTTTTAGTTGCACTAGACATGTGTTGGTGACCAACAAGTTTTTTTAAGTGTCATTCAGCCTACAGAAACTCTAAATGTGTACTCTGATGCTTCTCCTCAAATTAGTGATATTAGGTATGCTATTGACAGTTTTACAACTTCTGCTTATCCATCCCGTTTGTCTAGTAGCTGAAGCTGAGAGGATATAGTTGCTACTTCAATCAACAATTTTATAATCCATATTATAACCCAATTTATTGATGTTGCTTATTTGAATCCTTTTTTAGTTGGCATGCAGCTATATTATTTTATTCCTATCTCTCATTGGATGAGAAGATTTGAGGAATATTAATTATCTTGTAAAACCAAATATATTTGGTGAGTCTACCTTGTTTGTATCTATGTACATTGCAGGTTGTAATGAAGGTGATAATTAAATATAATGATTCTCTCACTAGAGAAAGTCAAATATCATCATCATCATAGCCTTTTCCTAACTATTTGGATCAGCTATACGAATCCTAGTCCGCTATTTCGCTCTATCAAAGGCCATACCCTCATAAGCCCCATATTTTTTTGCACTACTTCCAACTATATCCTTTTTTGGCCTTCCCCTTGAACCAACTTGCTCCTCCTAATAAAGAGTTATATTGGGTCTGCGTTGCACATAGCTTGCCCACCTAAGTCTACTTTCTCTCATCTTATCACCTATTGGAGCCACACAGAAGTTCTCTCGAATGTATTCATTTCTAATTCTATCCATTCTTGTCTTGCCACTCATCCATCTCAACATCTTTATCTCAAGTACAATCACCTTATGGGTATGTTGTTTCTTGACTGCGTAACATCCTACCCCATAAGGCCAAGCTGGTCTCATAGCTATCCTATAAAGCTTCGCCTTCAGCTTCATTGGTATGAGGCAATCGTAGAAAACTCTGATTGCACATCTCTACTTCACTCACCCAGCTCTAATTCTATGTGCAGCATCTTTCTCAATCTCTCCATTATCCTGAATTATCGACCCAAGATATCAAAAATGTGCTCTTTTTGGTAGTTCTTGGTCAAGAGAAAGTCAAATATGTTTTTAATAATATGATGCTCCAGAATAAAATGAATTTCATGAGGGTATGTGACATCCAATTTTGTAATCATTACGTAGAACTATTTACCTGTTAATACTGTTTTGAGGGGATAGCATGGTGGATGTACTACTGATCTGATGATGTTCTCAATGTAATCTTCTCCTTGAGCAAGATAGAGATCCCAGGCCTGGATCTATGTACTGCAGTATTCTTTTTAGAATGCTGGGATGTTTTCAGCAGTGAAGTGATGAAGGATTTCCACAAATTTCATGAGAAAGTATTGATCTACCGGCGAAGGAATGGGGCTTTGCTTGTGACACGCTCTCTAAATTCTTCATTGTAGCTGAAATTATTTCTCTGTATCTGGTGGTTTCTATATTCGCTCCTTGGCAGGGTTCTTACGTACGGGGCTGACAGATTGTGGATAGAGATTTAGTGGCAGAACTCAAGGCCGTAGTGAGAGGGAAAATATGATCTCATTTGTGAGGTATGAGCTGAAAAAAACTACTTACTACAGTATGTGTTGTTTGTGGCTAGTTGGACTCCATTGATGTTGGTGTCTGTATTCTCTAGTTATTTCCCTATGATATTAAATGATAGTCCACTAGGTGTTTTGTGGAAGATCTAGGGGAGTTGGGCCACCGGATTCCGTAGTTCCTTTCTTCTTCATTCTCATTAAGGAAGCTTCCAATTACAGTTGATCGCGTAACTGGTATTGGATTGAACAAAGAGTTTGTGGAGTCAAGAGGGAGTAGCGGCTTATGACACATTAGCCTCATACAATTCCCCCTTGTTTTATGAACAGTCTCAAAATATTTCTAAGATGTTATGAAGCAGTTCTAGTCCTGATGGTTGATTTCCATGAGAGCTCAGGTTGCAGATTGGGACTAATTGAAGTCATGTGGATTCAATAGCCAGCAAGCTGGGAACAGTGTGGGATCCCTTTCAAGAAGCTATTCTATCTCCACCTTTGTTGGTTAGATTTTAGTAAGATTTGATGTGATTCAGGGGTGTAATGTTGTTTAGAGAAGAGTTAAGTCATGGAAAAGATTATCTATTAGAGCCTTTATGGCTGATCCAGCCAATTTTTAATTTTATTTCATGTCATTTCTCTAGATACCTATAGATGTTGCAGAAACGCTAAAAAGGTATCCAATTGGATTGTTTGTGGAAGGGTGTATGTGATGCCAATAAGGTCCATTTGATCCATTTGACGAGGAGTGGAAATATAAACATCCAATAAGCAAGTTGGGTTTAAACAAACCAAAATAGGATTTTTAATTTGATTATGAGTTCATCTAATGCCTTCCTTAGTCAACAAAGTGCGTGTGAGTTGGATGCTAATAGAGAAGTAGGTGGCGCATGTATCCCCTCTTGAATCTATCCAGAGCAGAATGTATTCTTTGCATCTTTTGAAATTTACACATGTTAGGAGAAAATGCTGTTTTCTATCAAATTGTATTTGGGTTCAGTTTCTTGGGGGCCTAGCTGGACCGTGCCAATGCCCATTGTCCTGTCTAGTTTTAATGCCATGGTTCTTTTAGGGGATGATTTATTATATTGCGTTAAAATAATAGATATTCGCTCTTCTGAAAACTCCATATAGTGTTCTTAGTGGCATTGATTATTTCTCTGGAAAAGGTGTGGAGATTGGGAGGAGCAAAGCTTTTAAGGTTTATACCATTGTACCCCTTATATCTGGTTGTTGGTGGAATGCTAGTGGAACTGTATACCTATTTTTTTTCTTCTGGTTTCTCTTTACAGAACCGTATAATAAGACTAACTTAAAGAGTTTGTCAATTTGTTGTGCCTTATAGTCATCAATTTTTGCACCTCATGACTCATGTAGCTTTCTGTGGCTGCTTGATACCCTCACTTGTTTTTTAACTTTGTGTTGCATTTCAGTGAACCAAAGCTACCACTTGAAATTACTTCTCGTGGCTGCATCATGTGTCTTATGTATACCATTTCATATGTGTTTTTTTTTCTAGTTTAGGCGTGAAATCCTCTTAGAGCTTCACGAGTAGAATTTCTCTTGATCTTCAACAAAGGTCACAAAACTGCTTTTTGTGTTTTTGTTCTACAATTCTCTTATGCTGGTCTAAATTTGAAATTTGTACTATTGTTTCCCTCTACTTAACTTAACTTCGGAAAATATCAAGGTCAATTTATCATTTCTCATAGTTCTTCTGCAGGTCATTTCCAAGAAGACCTTGGAGACGCATTTAAGAAACCTTGTGAAGGATAACAAACAGAAAGGCAAACTGGTTCTTTATAGATGCAGCCGATGGAACACCAATAAGCCTTACAGCCCATCCCTTGAAAAAAAAACCATATTATTTAGGTTAGCATTGCTTTCCTACTAACCCAAAGCCCATATGTTCATACCCATTACCATGCATGAAAAAGTCATCCAAGAAGCCCAAGGAAAAAACATTTACGTGACATCCATACCTTAATCGATCAAGCCAACAAACAAAAGAAAAACCGACTGCCCTTTAAAACTATAATGAAAAGCCCTCACATCCAACCCGAGACCGAGATCTCATCATCCGAAGGATCAGTGGTCAGCAGCCAGGTGGCATCAAATGTAACAACACAGGAGGCCTCAACAAGGTCCCCCCAAGATACATTCTCTCTAGACCTGACGACCTCCCCCTACAACTCCCTCGCTGTCGGCCACACCTCTCTCTCTCTCGACCTCACTCTAAGCCACCCCGAACCCGCTCGTGGCTCTGGGTCAGTACCAAGCACTGGAGAGAGCAGCACAGAGGTCCACTTCTCAAACCCACATCTAGGGTCTGGTTCCGGGACTGGGTCTGGGTCTGGGTCTGAGCCCAGAGTCTTCTCATGCAACTATTGCAGGCGAAGGTTCCTAAGCTCTCAAGCACTAGGAGGTCACCAAAATGCACATAAGAGAGAGAGGACTCTAGCCAAGCGGGCTCAACGCATGGGCTCGCTTCCGGCTAGGCTCGCAAGTCTTGCAGCCTTGCCTCTAAGGGGGCTCGGGCTCAAAGCCCATGGGCTCGCTCATGGTGCACCGGCCATGGGTGTGGGTGTGGCACCTAGATTTGAATGCAGGCTTCCAGTGTATGGTGAGGAAGATGGAGTGGGCTTTTGGTGGCCTGGTAGCTTCAGACCGGGCCTTGGGCCTTCCAGCTCAGGCCTTGGACCCACAACCTCGGGCCTTGGGCCCATGAGTTCGGGCCCAGAGGCAGTTATTTTGGTGCCTCATGAGGAAGATTCATCAAAGCCTGATCTTACACTTCGACTATGAGATGAGATTTACTTTCTTTTCTTTCTTGCTTTTGTAATGAAAAATGCCCCAGTTTTTGGGGTGATGCGCAAAACCCCCTCCCAGTAAAATGACCATTAAGTGCCCTCGGTTGCCGGTCATTGTAGATTGGTCAGTTGTGTGGTGCCTGAGACAGGAAGCTGGGCTTGCTCGGCATAGGCTACACATCAAAGCACACTTTAAGGGCTTTGGAATGAGGAAAGCACTCGAAAGGCCATGTTATTGTAAATTTTGTTTTTATTTTAACAAATGACATTGATCAAAGGAGCATGCATGTGCCTGTTGCAAAACATGTGTAGTCCACAAACCCTATCAGGCTAATCCTCTCTCGTTAAGAAGTGACTGCTACTTTGGCTTGCGTTTTTGTTTTGCGCACAGTACGCTAGATCAATCTGGACCATGTATCTTTATGCTTTATGTACAGATTTAGTTTAACTAAAAGTGTTAATCTTTACTTTTGTTGATCATGTTGATAGTCAAGCTATGTATGGATTAGACACTTGGGAGGTTTTCTGATATTGGAACGAGGCTTAGGTACCTTTCTGACATTTTTTCTTTTTTCTCGATGGGACAGTGAAAAATTTAAATTTGAAGTAAATGCTGAACAATTTTGCACTTTCAAATTATTTAAAGGGTGTGGTTTGCATAAGGTTGCAACTTTAAACTATCAAATTAAGGTGCATGCTCAAACTTTGTCATGAGATGCAATTTTGATGTCAAAAAGTTTTAGGATGGTGTGAGAATTTATTTTTATATTTAATTATAAATTTTAAACCCCAAAAATGGTTCAAATCGAACAGATTTATAAACACATGAAATTCTTGAAAATAGACGATCGGATAATGTGTTGTAAGATGCACTGTTTTTTAGATTCAAAAGTTTTTTTTTTTATTTTTTTATATTTAGACATTTGGATTAAGTAGAGGGTTTTTTAGATTCAAAATAGCTTTTACGATGGATTTTATAGGTGCACCTTAATTTTGGCATTTTAAAGTTACAACCTCGTATAAAATTTTTCCTTATTTAAATTATATTGTAATAATTATAAATTCAATTTTCATAAAATTAGCAAATGCCCCAACCAATTTATCAGATGGCCTTAGTGAAAAGAAACATTTTCTAAATATTGTGAAAGAATGAATCATACGAATTAAATTCTAGTCTCAATCAATATGATGGTACATAGGGCCATGCAATCATTATGAAATCAGCAGGGGGATCCGATCTTGGCACATAATGTCGTAGCCTTCATCACCTTCAGAACTCCCGCCCGGCAAGAAGGGTACAATTGATATGAAAGATATAATTTATGGAGTCATAACCCCCTACACAATATCATCCAAAGCGTCAAAGTATCACATCATAATTAATATTAGAAGGTTTATTTTTAATTTCTCTTCAAAAATGATCAAATCACCCCAATTTAGAAGCATGGGCATTTTTGTGATTTTATCCGAGCCTACCAATGCGTTTGATTACGAGAAGGCATGATTTTGGAAACCGCCTCTTTCCAAAGTTTGAAATGATCACCCTTAGAAAATGCCTTTTTTGTATTTTTCAACATTGTTTTGGGCCGTGATTCAAAAGTCGGCGGAGTCGAACCGGACTCGCTCAGTTCGATTTTAGGCAGTGATTCAAAAGTCGGCAAGTCGAATCAGACCGTCCATTTCGTCTCAAGAACTGCCTGGTTCTTCTCTAGAACCGGCGATTCCGTGTCATGCCGTAAATCGTCGGTTCTAGTGAAATACCTAAAAATCACTAGAGAAGAACCGGCGATTCCGTGCCGTAAATCGTAAATCGCCGGTTCCAGTGAAATATCGAAAAATCGCTAGGGAAGAACAGACGATTCTGTGCCATAAATCGCAGTAAATCGCAATGTGACGTCATGAATCGATCCGTGCCATAAATCGCCATGTGACATCATGCATGTTCCGATTCTTCGATTCATGATGTCATGGCCCGTCCGATTCTTCAACAATGGGCATTTTTGTAAATTTCAGGGTGACATCATGAATCGATCCGTGCGACGTAAATCGCCATGTGACGTCATGAATCGATCCGTACCGTAAATTGCCATGTGACGTCATGAATCGATCCGTGCCGTAAATCGCCATGTGACGGCACGTCATGACCCGCCCAATTCTTCAACAATGGGCATTTTTGTAAATAATTAAAGTGTGATGACCTAAAACTTTTGGAATCCTAAAAAGATAAGGAGGTGTCGCTTATAGACTTGCCTTATAACCCGAATTGGCAAACGTCCATAATGTCTTCCATGTATCTTCACTACGAAAATATCAGCCCCACTCATCTCATATCTTGAAATATAAACCTTTACCAATTAGGAAGGACCTATCCTTCATTGAGCAGCCAATTTGATACTGGATAGAAGGGTACAAGTGTTGCGCAATAAGGAGATTCTTTTGGTCCATATATTATGGCAGTATCATTCAAGAGAGGAGTCGACTTGGGAACGAGAAGACGATATCAGAGAAAAATATCCCTATCTTTTTCAGTAATCAAGTACACAAATTTAGAGGACTAAATTTCTTTAAAGGGAGGAGATTGTGACGACCTAAAACTTTTGGAACAAAAAATAATAATAATAATAATATTAATGGTGTTAACAAAAATAAATACAAAATAAATAAATAAAATAATAATTATATATTAGTAATGATAATAATAATAATAATAATAATAATAATTTTATACCGTTAAGATATTGCTACTTTTATATTAACAATAAATAAACGATATTATTGTTAATATACTTGAGAGTTCAATTTTATTTGGGTGAACTTTAGGTCCACCACCTTAAAACTTTATATTAACACTCCTTGTACTACACCGTGCATCTTAGGTGTTTTTACTTCATTCGACAATCTCTCTCTCTCTTCGTTTCCAGGTAGAGGCTTCAAAGGATTTTAAAGCCTAACGCTTCAAAGGATATTGACAAGCTTCTTAGTAGGTAGTGTAGTAGAAATGAGAAAAATCCTCAATGTTACAGTCTCTCTCTCTACCTAGTTTTGTTCTATCTCTCTCTAGATAGTTTTGTTCACTTGGCCACGAGCTTTATATCTCCATTCAAGACCCACCTTCATCAAACAAATATGATGCTGCAATTTGATGCCTTGAAGTCTCTTAGGCTGAACTCTTGTTTTAGATGAATGCCTATCTGGTAAAAATTTGAAAGGTTCTCTCTAGATAGTTTTGTTCACTTGGCCACGAGCTTTATATCTCCATTCAAGACCCACCTTCATCAAACAAATATGATGCTGCAATTTCATGCCTTGAAGTCTCTTAGGCTGAACTCTTGTTTTAGATGAATGCCTATCTGGTAAAAATTTGAAAGGTTATTCCAATGACCTTAGAGTGGGTAATGGACAAGATGCTTCCCGGCCTCAATGAGTTGAGACAATAAAGAGTCTGCGATTGACTTAAAATCAAACGAGTATTTTAATCTCTCTCATCTCAGGGTGACATATACGTAAGTGACTTCATTATCTTGAAAAATAATCCGCTCTTTTTAAAAATGAAATGAAATAATTACTTCTGCTTATTATCATGAATTTTAGGCACGATAAATTTTATGCGTAAGCGACCTTATTATTTTGAAAAATAATCTTTTTAATAAAATTGTGATATTTTATCTATGTTAGAAATATTAAATGCTGTAAATTCTTAAATAATTAAATTTATTTATTTTTCTTATCTCTTGTTAGAAAATTTTAGATACTGTAAAATTTTTAGAAATAAATGTGATATTTCTGCTTTTAGTAAAATTACGAGATTTCTTTCTACTGTTTTTGAATATTTAGACATTATAAATTTCATGTGCAAATGACTGCCTTATTATTTGAAAATTGATATTTTTGCAATTGATTATAGCATTGTCTGTTGAATGTTTATTTGCGAATTGACATCCCATAAATTGTGATAATTTGGTATTCTTGAATTTCTATAAGAGTTTTTCTATACATATTAGATTGGCAATTATGCTAGAATGTCTTTACGAATTGCTACCTTTCTTCATTTGAGCCCAAAATATTTGACTGGTTATTTTCGAAATGTTATTGAAAGTGATTGTCATTAATGGTTTCAGTGAAATTCATATTAATAATTTCAGTGATATGTTGAGTACATGATATTGCTGCTTTCGAATGTTTAAAGCTCATCCGGTTCGTCGGTGAAGTATAAGTTGACCTATCTGGGACGTCGGTAGGGATTAAGTGGATTCATCCGGTACGCCGGCGAGGTATAAGTGGACCTGTAGGGATTAAGTGGACCTATCTGGGATGCTGATAGGGATTAAGTGGACCCGTCAAGACGCTGATGGGGTATATAGGTGACCTACTCGGGACGACAGTAGGGTAATTTGTGAAATCCTTTGAATTATGTACTACCGTTAAAATGTTATATGCATTTCAATTATTCGGATTATACTTAATTATGTATTTTTAAAAGTGAAACTGTTAATGCATTTCTGTTAATAGATCTCCTTTTTGAAATTGTTGATATCTTTCAATCATGATTATTTTTAGGATTATGATGATCACTTACTGAGTAGCCAAACTCATCAAACTATGGTAAACATTTTTTTCAAGATAACTGCGGTTTCATTTTGAGTGCTCGTCGGGATCAACTTTGGAAGATATTGAAGTTGTGCTTAAACGTCATTTTCTTACGTTGTAAGAATTCGCCACTGTAAATTTGTCCTATCCAGCAATGTATATATGTTTTCACTGTCACATCTCAGGAATATCAGTATTGTAAATTCTTGGGGTGTGACAATTTTTTGTATCAGAGCAATAGGTTTAAGATTCTTAAGAAATTTAAAAAGAATGTACTTAAAATCACATTTATTGTGTGTACAGATCGGGACGAAGTCAAGATCCAGAATATTTGAAGCTAATATGGAAGGAATTCACAAAGCCTTGGAAAATATGGTTTCTCTAATGCAACATCAGATGGAAAACAATAATCCACCCAGGCAGTCAGTTACGAGAAATGGTGAGAGTAATGTCAAACAATTTAAGAAATTGAACCGACCTATTTTTAAAGGTGCTGTAAAACCACTAAAAGAGGAGGGATGGATTATGCAATTAGAGAAAATATTCTAGGTAATGGAATGTCCTGATGATAAGAAGGTGGCCTTGGTAGTTTTTATGTTAGAAGGTGAAGCACAACATTGGTGGCGAATAGCAAAAGGAGTATTTGTCAAAGAAAATAAACCCGTGACTTAAGAAGTATTTATAGAGGCATTTAATGAAAAATATTTTTCAGATTTTATTCAAGACCAAAAAGAAATGGAATTTCTGGAATTAATTCAAAGAAACCGGACAGTAGCACAGTACGAAGCCAAGTTTACTGAATTGGCCAGGTTTGCACCACATATGATTAACAATGAGACAAGAAAAGTGAAGAAATTTGAAAGGTGTCTCAGACCAGCTATTAGAAGCATAATATCAATCTTAAAATTGAGAACTTATGCTGAAATAATGGATCGAGCCTAAATTGTCGAAAAAGATTTCGAAGATTACCAAAAGACGAAAAATCAGAAAAGTTAAGTTAGACCCACACCATCTAATTGACAACAGTTTGAAAGACTTGCCACTTCAAAGCCCAATAGAATCATGTAAAAAATGTGGGAAAAACCATGGATCGAACCCTTATTATTGGAATATTGAAGCCTGTTTTAAATGCGAAAAATTGGGGCACCAGATTAGATAATGTCCTAGCTTACAGATGCAACAGCTTCCAAAGCAGGGAGAGATAGCTCAAAAGCCTCAGATGAAGGGAATAGTATTTGCCATCACCCAGTAAGACGCTCAGGCCTCAAAATTAATGATCCAAGGTACTCTTATTATCTTCCAAAAATTAGCTCATGTTTTGATTGATCCTGGATCTACTCATTCATTTGTTCACCACACTTTGCATGCCACTTAGAGATAGAACCAGAACAATTAGAATACATTCTAGAGGTAGCCACACCGATGGAAAATTCAAGTGATGCCAATATAGTGTACAAATCTTGTATAATGAAGATAGAAGAAAAGAAACTGTTGGTTGATTTAATACTCCTAGAAATTCAAGATTTTGATGTAATCTTAGGTATAAATTGGCTTTCTGCATACCATGCAATTATTGATTGTTATAAGAAAGTGGTTACCTTTAGTATTCCGAATCAACCGGTATTTTACTTCAATGGTATCAAAAAAGACTCCCCATCATATTTAACCTCTTGTATTCAAGCTAATCGCCTCCTTCGAAAAGGGTGTCAAGGCTTTCTTGCCTATATCAAAGAAGATAGAAAGGAAGAGATAAATTTGGATACCACTCTGGTTATCCGAGAATTTCCCGACGTTTTCCCTGAAGAATTGCCAGGATTACCGCTTAAAAAGGAAATTGAATTCTCCATTGAATTATTGCCAGGGGAAGCCCCAATTTCTAAGGCATCTTACAGAATGCCACCTGCAGAACTTAAGGAACTTAAACGACAATTGGAAGAATTATTAGATAAAGTTTTTATCAGGCCCAGTGTGTCACCTTGGGGTGCTCCGTTATTGTTTGTTAAAAAGAAATATGGGACCATGAAATTGTGTATCGATTATAGATAGTTGAACCAAGTGACAGTTAAAAATAAGTATCCATTACCTAGAATTGAAACACAAAGAAGATTTGTATCACTGAATTGCATGTCTACCATGATTTGCCTTAAAACCTTCATTGTTGTGTGTGGGAATTCCACTAAACATGAGAATCTCTACTCTAGGGTTTAGTTGTGATATGATAATTATCTACTCTAGGGTTTAGTTGTGATTTGATAGTTCTCAACTAGGAGTCATATATGTTCATATTCACATTATCTAGCGACTGTTTCAATTTTGAGGTGCAATGAAGTTTATCATGCACCATCTGCTTCAATTGTTGTACAAATATATCTCTCTCTAAAACGCTTCTCTCACTTATCAATAAAACTCTCTCACTCTCCAACATACTTTACTTTCAATTGATATTTTATCCCAAAAAATATAATTCTAAAAATTAATAAAAAAATAAATAATATCTAGGTCTCAATTTTAACATTTTACGCCTATTACTTCTACAGCTAATCCAATACATATACCCAAAACTTTCTAGTATTTCAGTATGTTATCAAACACATTTATTTAGAACTTACTTAACATTTCACGAGTTTATCAAACACAGAAACTCATAATTGCTTTAACATTCTAACAGATTATCAAACACAAAAACCCGTAACTTCTTACAATAACTTCTTTCTTCCTAGCAAAGAAGAGCTTCTAATTTATAGTTCATGATTTAACTTCCGATTATAAAACAGACCCCAAGACTGAGAGTTGACATGATTAAAAGGAGAAAGGAAAGCAATTTGAACCATAAGGAATAAGTGAAAAAGAAAAGTCCACTTTCTAGGGAAAAAAAGCAAAATAGAGATTAAGAGGTTTTGACCTTTATAAAGTTTGAGGGGAGATTAACGGGTATAAACTGTGGGGCTTTGTAATGGACATAAGGTCTGCATGGGATCTTTAGTTTAAATTGAGGGGTAAGCGTCTTTTTTATCAAAAGATTTATTTTTTAATTTTGATTTTGTTTGAATACCTCTCTACAAAATATCTCTTTTGCAATGTCTAAATTGACTTTGAATTGAAAATCCTCAATAAATATGGGCATTTCAATAATTTAACTCTTTTGCAATGTCTAAATTGACTTTGGATTGAAAATCCTCAATAAATATGGGCATTTCAATAATTTAACTCAAGTTTAGAAGTGGCGATTTTGAAAACTGCCGCTTCCTAATGTTTTATTACTCCTTGTTTGATTAGGGGAAAAGCTATACATTTTTTGGGAGCGGCAATGTCACACGACACCCAAAACCATTGGTTTAAAAAATGAATCGGTGGGCCGGATCAGGTACCCCAAAAACCCATCCGGATCGGTGGATTGGCGATCCGGATAGAAAATCTGCCGAATCGATCGGATTAAGTTTTTAAAAAAATCTAAACAAATTATTAAAATTCATTATAAATTATTTTTTAGGAATCCAATAAGAAATCGGGATACCACATTACTACTTTTCATTTTTTTCATCAATATGTGAATATTGAGATATTTTTTCTCTATATGAATTTATTTTAACCATTAAATTACATCACACAAAATAAAAATCATGGAACTATCATGGATGAAATATATAATCATATATGAACTACAATAAAGAATGATTTTTTGATAAGACCCTTTTAGTTTTTTTGACAAAAACATTTTATTTTTTTACAAGAAATGTTTGTCGTATTACAATTTTTTTGTTTTTAGCAAGAACCTTTTTTTTAACAAAAAATACTTGTATTATTATTTTTTATAAGAACTTTTTTTTTTTTTACAATATCTTTTTATTACTTTTTCTTTTTTTGACAAAAAAAAGAAATTTGAAAAGAAAAATAATTGATAAGAACCTCTCATTTTTTTATAATAAAATTTTTATTTTATTGATAATAAAAAATTTGACAAAAAGCGAAATTGATAAAAAAACCTTTACGTTTCCTCTCGAGAGGAGATTCGAACCAACATCCTCCATACTGAAAAGGCATTTGATAACCGGTATGCCACATGTAACTTAGTGATACTAAAAGTGCAAATAAAATCTATAATATATTAATGTTTTAAGTTAATACCTTTTCACATTATCCCACATTGAAGAGGTAAAAGGAAGTTGTAGTCAATAAATACCTCTTTGTACCAAATGAGGATAACGCGTGCGAAGTAATAAGAGCCATGTGGCGAGGTGTGCGAACCTTAGGTTTCTTTATGTCACACCCCAAGAATTTACAATACTGATATTCCTGAGATGTGACAATCAAAACATATATACATTTCTAGATAGGACAAATTTACAGTGGCGAATTCTTACAACGTAACAAAAGAAAGTTTAAGCACAACTACAATATTTTCCAAAGTTGATCCTGACGAGCACTCAAAATAAAACCACAGTTATCCTGAAAAAAATGTTTACCACTCAAAATGAAACCACAGTTATCTTGAAAAAAATGTTTACCATAGTTTGATGAGTTTGGCTACTGGGAAAGTGATCATCATGATCCTAAAAATAATCATGATTGAAAGATATCAACAATTTCAAAAAAGAGGTCTATTAACAAAAATGCATTAACAATTTCATTTTTAAAAATGTATAATTAAGTATAATTCGAATAATTGAATTGCATATAACATTTTAACGGCAGTGCATAATTCAAAGGATTTCACAAATTACCTTACTGGCGTCCCAAGTAGATCACCTATATACCCCATCAGCGTCTTGATGGGTCCACTTAATCCCTATCAACGTCCCAGATAGGTCCACTTAATCCCTGCAGGTCTACTTATACCTCATCGGCGTACCGGATGAGTCCACTTAATCCCTACCGGCGTCCCAAATAGGTCCACTTATACCTCACCGACGAACCAGATGAGTCCACTTGTATACTTAAAGTATTTCTAAATCTCTTTAAACATTCGAAAGCATCAATATCATGTACTCAACATATCACTGAAATTATTAATATGAATTTTACTGAAACCATTAATAACAATCACTTTCAATAACATTTCTAAAATAACCAGTCATATATTTTGGGCTCAAATGAAGAAAGGTAGCAGTTCGTAAAGACATTCTAGCATAATTGCCAATCTAATATGTATAGAAAAACTCTTATAGAAATTCAAGAATACGGAATTATCACAATTTATGGGATATCAAATCGCAAATAAACATTTCACAAATAAACATTTCACAGATAATGCTCTAATCAATTGCAAAATTATCAATTTTCAAATTATAAGGCAGTCATTTGCACATGAAATTTATAATGTCTAACTATTCAAACAGTAGAAAGAAATCTCACAATTTTACTAAAAGCACAAATATCACATTTATTTCTAGTAATTTTACAGTATCTAAAATTTTCTAACAATAGACAAGAAAATAAATAAATTTATTTCTAAGAATTTACAGCATTTAAAATTCCAAACAGTAAATAAAATATCACAATTTTATTAAAAATATTATTTTTCAAAATAATGAGGTCGCTTGTGCATAAAATTGATCGTGCTTAAAATTCATAATAATAAGCAGAAGTAAGTATTTCATTTTATTTTTACAAAGAACGGATTATTTTGCAAGATACTGAAGTCACTTACCTAAAATATTTGAGAGGGAGCTTCCGATAAAAATTCGGCTAGAGAGAGAAAGAGCTCACTGCGCTTCGATTAGAGAGAGAAAGATCTTAAAAATTTTCTAGAGTAGGAGTCCTCGCCTGTCCTATTTAAATTCTTAACATAGCTTATTATATTATTTATTAAGTTACACCTCATACCTGAAGTATAACAATTATATTACATCTGACCGTTAAAAGCCCCATTTGAAAGTAGTGATGGTCCCTAAGGACCATCATGCTCATATGGACCATCACTTATTAAAAGTTTCTTTTCTTTTCTTTTTTTTTCTTTTTTTTTGAAATTTTAGGATTATTACAGTCTGGTTTGAAGTCGATCCGACACACGAGCTTCGTGATATGGCTATTTGATCAAGGAAAGGTATTGCTGGAAATGTCCTACTACTTTTGAAAGTTTTTCGGTGAACTTCTCTCGGTTCGGGCCGTGTTATCATGCGTACCATGTATCAAATTGACCGGGTCGTCGAGACAAACATACTCCCAAAATTTGGGCTCGATCCGACGAGGGATGAGGAAGATATGGCCATAGAAAGTTTACCCCCAAAATTGTGAAGTACAATTTCCATCTATGGAAACTGGTTCGCCAAGGGCGTACCACAATAGTGTACGCCCCACCAATTTAGGTAAGTTCACCATAACTTGCTCTAGAAGCGTCCAAATGTATCGAAAATTGGTACTCAAAGGTTTTCGACCTTTTTGAATCTAATGGTGATGGTCTGGAGACCATTTGACGCTCTGATAATTGTGTTGTATTTTAAAGCCCATTTTTAGCATGATAGAGGCAGGATTTCTCGAAATTGTTTTGTCATTTATACTGCTTTAAACTTGTCGGATTGCGACGAAACTTGGCAGGTGTTCTTAGTAGACCCTTAGCCATGTTCTCGCACGTTCTTCGGCCATTTTAATACTGATGAAAATTTCACTTCCGGATCAGGGCTTATTGTCCTACGTCTATTTTGGTACTTGCGGACCTAGGTCACGAACTGCTCTCCTGTTATTCACACTGGAGATACATGTGATGGAAAATGACCTCAAAAAAACATGTCTTATTACATACATTCATATCATAATAGAACATGTCATACTACTATGCACACATTTCTCATTAGCAACACATTTCTATGCTCACAAAAAACATCAGCATGCCATGAATATAATCATATTATCATGCTTATTACTTCGAAAGACATCATCATGTCGTATCATGTATATAATCCTATCATCAGGCTCATTAGCTCAAAAGACATCATCATGTCATTAAATTTTGATTTTTCACAGTGAACACAGTCCACCATTTGGACCTGAGACAACTTTTATAACAATTTAGGCTCATGAAAACACAACTTTTGTAAAAGGGGTAACTCCAAATTTTGGTTTAAAGTCTACCAAACTGTTTGGTTTTCTTGACTAAAGTTCCTGTCTTCACAACAAGAAATCTAGTGTGATATTCTCATAGGAAAATAGGCATAACTTTCAAACCACATGGAATTTTTTCATGATTCCAAAACTATTTTCAAAATAGATTCATGTATCTATCATTTCGAAGTAGTTTGACCTCATTTTGATATGTTTTGGCCATTAAAAAGCTCTATAGAAAAACACATTAAATCCCTGGAATTTCATTTTACAAATATGGCATGCTCCATAAAATGGTTAATAACTTTCAAACCAAATAAGGTATTAGCAAGGGATCTTTTCCATGATAAAATAGATTCAATTTTCTACTTTGCCGCAAAATTTCATAATCTAAAGAGAGATTTAAAATACTCAAACGATTTCTCAAACAAAAGCCACAGTTCTGGAAAACAAAGCACACTATAACAGGATTTCATAAACATTCACCCTCACGTATAATCATACCCATATTCACACTTGAATTTCATACTTTTTTAAGCTAAGAAAATATGCATTAATCAAAAGCAAGAAAACATGGAAACCAGATCCACTTACTTACACTAAATGAAACTTCAAAGTTCTCCATAAGTTTCACCTCAAATACCAAGCTCCATAAGGATTGGTTCAAGCTCAATGGACTAAGGCTGGGAGGGGTCTCAAAATCTCAAGGCAAGAGAGGGAGATCATGGGTGAGAGAGGGCAGTGAGGAACGAGAGAGGAAAAGCCAATGTGATGGGTGAGAAGGGGATACATATAAGCAAAGGTGGTGGCTGCATGCAAACGCCACATGGCATCCAAAAGGGCATGCATGAGGAGAGAGAGAAGGGCAAGCATGAGAGACATCATCATGAGATGGAAGCATGGAATTGATAAATGTTACATATGCATGGAGAGAGAGAGAAGTAAGCATGGGAAGCATCATCATGGTGGGTGCGGTATGCATATGCCACATGACACTCATGCACAAAGAGAGAGAGGAGAGAACAAGAGAGAAAATGAGCTCTCTAGACTACCGTACACCACCGGTACCCAGCGGCGAGCTCATCGGCCCGTGTCCTCAACGGAGGTCCAGCCAACCACGCTCTCCAGCATGCATTATCCATTCGCATACTCATCGCACGCACTCGCCCATCCGCGCTTATTACCGCACATATCTGCCTATGCTCAACAGCGCGCTTGCTATGCTCAACAGCGCATTAAACCATTCGCGCTCTCTACGCGTGCACTCATCCGCCCGCACTCTTCGTAGACCCATCTTCCCACGTGTGCGCTCTAACGCGCATCCACCCTCGGGCATTCGTCAGCCCGCGCTTAGTTGCGTACCTATCGTTAGTACCTTGGGAAAGTCTGGGTCCTTACAATACCCATGGCTAAAGGGTTCTATAGTACAACCCGATCCCAGACCATCAGACCTAGATGAGTGATGGGAATTACGAATCATGCCTCTCTAGTTCCTATGAACCACACTGCCGTTGAAGTATGATATCATTATAGTCATAGTTTTACATTCTCTCATAAGGCCTTTAAATGACCATAAATCCTCAATATAGTAGTTGATTTAACTTCCATCCTAATGAAAATAGATTCAAATTGACTATATTGTATTGGTAAATAATACTCCAATTGGTATTGGTAAAGCATGTCAATTGCTACTCTATGGCATAAAAATTATGATTTCTAAAGGAAGGAAAAGACAATTATATATAGGGTGTGGTTTGTATAATGTTACAACCTTAAACAATCAAATTAAGGCGCACCTCCAACTTGAAGTGAAGGCCCAAAAATCTCGTGAAGCCTTCTCTTTTTTGGAGCTGAAAGCAAGAAATCTCTAGCTAGAATAAATATAATTTTGGTGTAAAAAACTCTTGTAATGGCTTGAGAATCTATTTTCATCTTATTATGAAATTTTAAACTCAAAAACTCGTTTAAATTGACTGTCCAGATAATGTGTGGTAAGATACACTGCTTTGGGACTCAAAATCTTTTTGTCTTCTCGTGTTCATACATCTCGATGAGAAGGTTTTCCAAAATAAAAAACAGTCTTTTATGATGGATTTTTTATGTGCACTTTAATTCAATGTAAGTTGCAGCCTTATATAAACTTTTTCCTTACCTACAAGCATATCTCAATAGAATGCGCACTAAATCAAAGGGGACAACATTCTAACCACCTAATTTCTCCAAACACAATTTCATAAAATTTTCCAGTTTGAAAACAACAAAAATCCAGTCTAGGTGATTCTAAAAGAATAAGAAAACCCATGTGTCTAATTCAAAGAAAATGAAGAGAAAGAAACAATAAGATCTCCGACCAAGAAGTAACCCCCCAAAACTTAACTAATAAATATGAAATTGGTTTTGTCAAAATACTTTCTTGGCTCTATTGACATATTGAGTTAGGGGCTCACATTGTAAAAGCCGCTTTGTATGAATGTATGGTTTGAATGAGATTAGGAACAATGACCTATAAACCTAATGAAATTGCATATTAACAATGTATAACATAAATATCAGGAATAATGCATAACTAATGCATTATACAAATAGTTAATTCACAACTAATCCACAACCAAAAATTTCAATATAACCACTTCTACAGCCAATAAAACAAAAGAAATTGTTAATTAAAAATTAAAACTAACAAAAGAAAAATAAATATAACAAAAATATATAAAACATACCTTTGGAAATCTGAAGCTCCAGTTAGGCGTGGAAATTACATGTTAAGAGGTGTAACAGAAAAAAAAAATCTTCACAAATCAAAGAAAAAAAAAGAGAAGGCTTTTATGAAAGCCCGGGAAGAGGGGCCTGTGGGGTAAGAGGGAAACAGAATTGAAAGCGGGAAGAGGAAAAGGGAGGTTAGAGGTAAGGATTTAGGTTAAGATGAAAATTTAGGGCAAGAAGAATTTCAATTTCATAATTTTTGGGAGTTGTTCAAATTTTTTTTTTTTTATGTACAATAGTCCTAAGATGAATAGGTGGTATGATGTTTCAAATAGCCCTATGAAGAATAAGTGGTCTGATGTTTCAAAAATCAGATGAGAGCTAATTTTTTAAAAAATATAAAGTAATCACGGGTAGGATATCACCATCAATAAAATTAAGGTATGCACCAAGGGGTAATTTCAGTTAAATTACCTAGTCCATGAATAAATTCCCCAAGAAATTTTTTCATTTAAATGTAAAAAAAGAGGATAATGATTTTTTATTTTTTTTAACGTTAATGGTCATTTCGAATGAGAAATTACAAAGAGAATAACCAAAAAATTTAAAATATAGAGGACAACGATTAATAAGTTCTAGATTTTCACTAAGACCAACTTCTAACGCCTTGTACTTTTCTCCCAAAAATGCAGAAGAGCCCAAAGGTCCAAGAGGCCAAACCACGCTATTTATTTTGTATGTCTTTCTTTTAAAGAAAAAGTTTATATAAGGATGCAACCTTATGATGAAGAACTATGCATGTCCCTCAAAAATCCATCAAAAAAAGTAGTTTTAATGTTGAAAAACCTTTTGATTGATCATCACGATATCGAGATGTATGACTATGAAAGATAAAAAGATTTTAAGTCTTAAAAATAGTATGTTTTACAACATATTATCTGCACCGTCTATTTTCAAGATTTTTATATGTTTATAAATCTACTTAATTTTAACTATTTTTAAAATTTAAAATTTTATAATTAGATATAAAAATAAATTTTAATATAGTCCTGAGAACATTTTATATCAAAATTATACGCATGATAAATTTTGAATGTGCACCTTACCTCTACACCTACGGATGCGTCTGTATGCCAACTACACCCTTCTTTTTAATGGGTATCACAATTTTGGATTTTGTATAAGAAATATGTATAAATGAAATAAAAACAATGATGCCAACTAAATGCGACAACTGTCCTTCCCCTTTCGTTTTGAACCTCACTCCTGCCCCCAACCTTGTCACCCACACCCACAAATCCAAACAAGAAGAAAGCGGTACGACCGCACTCCCGAGGTCCATCCTTACAAGGCCTGCCAAAAAAACCCACGATTCACAACAAACAAGAAGGATGCACGCGCCCCCGTGACTCATTACCCATTACCCCCACACTGCCCCACCAATACGACCCTCAATATAAACATTTCATTTTTTATAGAGCACGCATGCTATGCTCCCTCGGGAGCATAGTTAGAATACCTATTTGGGAGGAGGTCAGAAGATGGGAAGATTTTTTCGATCTGAAATTAATTTTATGAGAATCACTAGATGATTATTCTCTCAATTTTTTTTTTCGAAGTTGAGTTCTCTAACACTTAGATCTCATCATTTAAAAATTGTATGGTCTCTATTTCAATCTCAAGACTTGTTTTTTTATTTTTTAGTGGCATAGCGTATAGAATTAGTAAAAATATTTTTTTAATGAGGTTAATCTATGGGTTGAGGATGTTACACCCCCAAATTTGAAGTAAAATTAATTCTCGGTGGAGTTTTACTTGAGGGAGTAAATGAACATTCTACTCCCTATATCTTTTCGCTTTTTACTTATCAAACTGCCATATTTTATGTTGGACGCGGTTAGCATGCGGCCAGCCCACATATTGTAGAAATGTGGGCTTGGCAATAAATATAATTTGATACTAATTTTTAGAGAATATATAATCTTTAGCATGAAGATCATAAATATGAAAAAATAAATAAATTTTGAAAACTAGAAATAATAATTATATTAAAAAAACATTTGGACTGTTAGTTATAATTGTTTTAAGATGGACCACCTATTTGCATCCATTTTTAAGATGGATGCTTTTTACCTCTAGATCGCATATTGTAGATATGTGGTCCAGCCAGCATGAAACAATTGTTCTTTTATATTTTATCGTTTTCCTTTTTCTTCCGGGATTTATTTATTTCAAAAAAAAAATGCTACTTTTCTTCGCACATCAAGAATTTACTCTTTGGTTTTTGAAATTTTAGTTAAGGACCCGGTTTCTATGAATCCATATAGAAATGAGCCATCTCTTAGAAATCTATTTTTGAGACAGATTTTGGACTTAATTTTTAAGGATATGTAATCTTGAAAATGGATATTATGAATGAAAAAATAGACAAATTTTGAAAATTAGAAATAATAATTCTATTAAGAAAACATTTGGACTGTTAGTTTTAGTTGTTTTTAGATGGACCACCTATTTGCCTCCATCTCTAAGATGGATGCTTTATATCTTGAGATCGCATATTGTAGAAATGCAGTTGAGCCCCGCATCAAACAATTTTCCTTTAGTTAATGTTAAAGAAAATATCATTTTCAAATATAAACTAAGTTATATGTACATGAATATGTAGAAAATAATTAAGTATATGCCAAGGTCATAAGATCACTAAAAGTAGAAGAATAAATATTTTCATTCGTTTCTTTATCTCTCTAAAATATCATTATAAGAATTGTTTTTTATAGGATTGTATACAACGAGACCATTTGTTTTTTATTCAAGATGGTCATATTTACTACAATTATCTTATGTAAAATGTGATAGCTTGGGTGTGTTACAAAGTTCGAGAAAACGTTTTTTGAAGTTTGAGCTTGATCAATGACATAAATGCACCCATCTAATTTCACATCCAATGGTTGAGATTAATTATGACCACCTTGAACAAAGATAAAAAGGTCCTAAAACCAAGACACGTCATAGAATCAGTGCGGAGCTGAGCTAGCCAGTGCTTCCCATTTTACTCAAACACTAGCAAAATTGTCTGCTCCCGCGGGAGCATATTGCAAGTTCACTTCATTGCCTAAAATCAAGTATCGGACAAAGTTTATATAAAGTTGCAACCTTCAAATGTAGAATTACATTGGAAATGGTTATTTTAATGTTGAAAAACCCTCTAATTGATCATCTCGATATTGAGATATATGAATTTAAAAAAAAAAAAGATTTCGCGTCTCAAAAATAGTGCATCGTGCAACACATTATCTAGACCGTCCATTTTTAAGATTTTCATATGTTTATAAATCTACTTGATTTTAACCATTTTTGGATTTTAAAATTTTATAGTAAGATATAAAAATAGATTTTGAGATAATCCTAACAATTTTGTACACCAAAATTACATGTTATGATAAAATTTGGAGATGCGCCGTAATTGGATTGTTTAAGGTTGCAACCTTACGAAAACCACACCATCAAGTATTTGTAGGATTTCAATTTTTGAGAATGTAACAAAACCTATTAAAGAAAGGGTCAATCAAAGTAAAGCGCACCTTCAAACAGTGTCGAGAAATGTAGTTTCAATACTGAAAATCTTTATGATAGCCTTAAAATATATTTTCATCGTTAATTATAAAATTTAAAGCTTAAAAAATAGTGTAGATTGAGCGGATCCGTGAAACTTGCAAATCTTAAAAATTACCGATCCAAAAATGTGTTCAAGATGCACTATTTCGAAAGCTTGAAATCTATTTTTTTCTCATGTCCATGCATCTTGATGTTGAGATGATCAATTTGAGGATATTTGAGCATCAAAACAACTTTTTCTATTGAAATTTTTGAGGTGGGCTCTAATTTGATTGTTTAGAGTCTGGGCTTCATATAAACTTTTACCTTAAAAACAGGAGACGACTATGAATCCATGTAGAAATGAGTCACCTCTTTAAAATCTATTTTTGAGATGGATTTTTGGGCTTAATTTTTAAAGATATGTAAACTCAAACATGGAGATCATGTATATGAATAAATAAATAAATTTTGAAAATTTAAAATAAGAATTTTATTAAAAAAATATTGTCCTGTTAATTTGAATTGTATTTATATGGACCACCTACTTGCATCTATCTTAAAGAAGAATGCTTTAGACCTCAAGGACCATAAATGTAGAAATCGTACTCGACCCCCCCCCCCCCCCCCCCGCCCCCGGCATGAAACACTTTTCCTCAGAAAAAAAAGAAAAAACAGAAAAGTAAAAATCACAAACGCATTTTCCAATGATTCTAGAGTCGAATCCCAAACCAGAGTAAGTCTGTAGCAGTGCTCCCGCGGGAGCACTCTACATTCTGCAGACTTCATAGTAGAATGAAAAAAAAAAAAAACAGATTTGAAAGTTGGAAAAGGGTAAACGGAGGGAGAGGGGGGTTTGTAATAAAAAGCAGGAGGCACATGCACGGACCCCGACCATCACGTGCACTCGCGCACCATTTAACCATCCCTTTTCATTGCTAATCTTTAATGATCCAAAACTTGTTAAAAAAAAAGAAAGAAATAAAAGTTAAAAGCAGGAAAGATTTGGTTAGTTGAGAGGCTTGGGACTTGAGCGGAAGGGACTAAGTGGACCCACTCTTCATTATATAGCCATTAAGGTCTAAAAGCTTTTACTGTGTTTTATTATGTTGTAACCCACTTTATATCATTTATTCATTGATTTTATCGAACACTTCATTCAGTAATGAAAAGTAAACTTAATATCTACAGCTCCGTCCCTTGCTTTATTGTTGCTTTATTGATTAATCGCCTCCCAAGCCCATCTCATCCCAATTCGGTACGGAGGAATGAATCAGTGGGGTTAACAACTTTCACTACCTCCCCAGGCAAAGCAAAGATTGAGCATCACTTTTTAATCAATCAATCACCTGTCTTGCCTCCCTCTCTTTCTCTTACCTTCCCATTACTTTGCCCTGGATTTTGAGATCAAAGAGATAAGTAGGGTTGGCAATGGGCCGGGTGACCCGGATCAGCCTATAGAAGAAATAGGGCTTGCCAGCCCGAGGGTTGGGCTAGGGCTAGGACTGGTCTGGTTCGGCTTGGTCCTGTTTTTTTTTTTTTTTAGCCCGACCTAGCGTAGGCCCAGCCTATTGCCACCTTTAGAGATAAGAAAGGGAATTTAGGGTTTTGTGTCTTGTAATTTCAAGATTGTCTGCCTTTAAAGGTACATTTTGGAGATGGATTGAGATCAAGAACTTAACAACATGTCTACTATCTTAACCATCCCACAATCATGAATACGAAAAATAAATAAATTACGAACTTGAAAAATGATATGATATATACTCTATTGTTGGTGGATATTTCGATCGCTATTTCTGGACTCCAAATTCATCGAATAAAATGGATCTTCAGTTGCACGTTTAGCTCGGATGAAATTGTTTTCTAAAAATATTTTTTACATAAGTGTGAGAATATTTTCATACCAATCGATCTTCAAGCAAAAAAGAATTTTTTCATATCGATTTATAACTAATTGATGTACAAACATTCCTACGCTCAACCACCAAAAAAAAAAGAAATTCATATAAATCTTTTTAAAAAGACAATTTCACGTGAACCAAATATGTAGGATGCGTTTCAAGGCCTGGGACACTTGAAAGGCTCAACTCGCTGACTCAAAAAACAACAAAAAAATTTTCAGAAAGGAAACAAGTAAAAACCAAGCGTAGCAGCAAACTGGATTGCATTTTAATTCGTGGGGAAGGGAACACATCCAAAGACAAAAGTAAACAGGGATCCACCGCCAATTGATTACGAAACAAATTGTTTTTCAAATTATACATCCCATGAGATGATGTTACCCAATAAATGAGATGCTTGCCCCCCTCTTTAATAAACTTGCATATAAAATACAAGAATAATCCCCTCTTTAATAAACTTGCATATAAAATAAAATACAAGAATAATAATAAAATACAAGAATAAAATAGTGGGAGTTGCGTAACGGAGGGGATCTTCAAATTTGATAGCAAGGTTACTTCTATTATGTATTCGTAGGAATATAGAAATAAATATGTATGCATCACGGGTGGGAATTAATTATTAAAAGAAGAGGGAGAGGGAGAGGGAGAGGGAGAGGGAGTGATGATGGCGTGGCCGCGCGCATGTGTGTGGGCACTGCACTGAACAAAGCAAAAGCAATGGAAAAAAAGAAGAGAGATCAAAATTCGATAGTGGGAAAGGAAGAGAGAGAAAGAGAGTTTGAGGCATCGCCATCTTATTTATCAACACCCATCATTCAGGGCCCAACCCCAGCATGTGAACAGCAGTGATGAAACCCCTCCCTTTTCCCTTTACCCTTTTCTTTTAAAGGGAAATTATGAGCATCAAAACAAGAGATACGAGCATCAAAACAAGAGATATTGACATCAAAACAAGGAGACTTTTAAATTTTTAAAGGACAAGAATAATATATAAATAATAAAAAAATTAAAAAAATAGCTGCCCTCGTACAATAGATACATGGCACAGATGCCGGCTTTTACTTTTGGGGTAATATCCTTTTTTGAAAACTCCAAATTTTTTCACCACCACCCCATTTTACAACTCAATCTCTCTCTACAATACAACTTAAAAAATAAAAAAAATGGAAGTTTTGTTTTGTGTCAGAAGAAACCCGTCCGTTCTTCCTTTGTCTGCCCGTACTTATCCTTTTTATTTATTTATTTTTTAAAGTTTTATTATTTTTTTATGAACTCTTATTAAACAAGAAAAAAGATAACCACGTAGACAGCCTAGCCTACAAAAGTAGTAATCGCTTGATGAAATTTTGAGTTCCTCTCTATATAGAACAAGAAACGAAGAAGTGAAGCCAGTAAGTGTTATTGATGGGTGTGTTTATTATGTTGCAATGCCGCTTGTTATTGCTGGGTGTGTTTATTATGCTGCAGTGCCGCTTCTTGTTGAATGAGATGGATATTGGAGCTTCAGGCGTTTTGTTGATTAGTTTCTGCGACCATTAATACTGTTGAGCCTGCATCGTTTCGCTGATCGAGAAAAATGCTTGGGTCTTATGTGCAGGTAACATGGAGATAGAGAGAGAAACCGCCCAGCACTGTGAACATCATGGCAGCAGGTGCCCCAGACTGTCTGTAAACTCTAGTCTCTAGATAGAGAAAATTAGAGAAGAACAAGAGAGAGAAAGAGGAAAGTATGATTTTGGGTCCAACATGGGACGGTTTTGGCGGGCTTGGAATTGAAAGGGCGGAGTATGAGGAAAACCAACATTTTGAAGAAGCCCCGAGGTGAGGTCTCTACATTTGCAGTGCCCATTTTCCAATCTTTTTATTTAATGCATCTTGATGAGCTTGCGTAAATTGGATCGCTGCTGAAGAGGCGCTGTCTTCCTCTTTTTCCTATTATTTTATTTTTAACTTTACTGTTGTTTTTTGTTTTCTGTTTCTTTTTTTATTGTTAATTTCTTTCTGTTTTTTTTGGGTTTTAGCTGTTCTCCCGGTGTCGAGAGAATGAGGATGAATACAAGAACCAGGACCACTTTGCAGACCATGAAAAAACCTTCAAACAATGAAAAGGTGAGGATCACCACCACCACCACCCTCTTCATAGCATTGAGAGAGAGAAGGGGCGAGTGAGAGAGAGAAGCAATATGATTAATTCTTCCACCAATCAAGAAAATGATCTTCTTTTTTCTTGTTCTTTTTTTATCTGATAACTCTGTTTTTTGTGTTGGGTTTTTTGGGTGAAGGCCAAGGATAGGATGGAGACAGGGGAAAAGGGTACTTCAAAGCGATGCTCCAGCAAGGAGAGAAAGTTAGCACTGCAGCAAGATGTATTTCTCTCTCTTTCTCTCTCTCCTCTCTTCCAACTCAAAATCTTGATTGTTTCGTTTACTGAATTTTGCAGGTTGATAAGCTGAGGAAGAAGCTGAGACACGAGGAGAACGTTCACCGTGCTCTTGAGAGGGCTTTCACCAGACCTCTTGGAGCTCTTCCTCGTCTCCCTCCCTATCTCCCTCCTTATGTGAGTAGTGTGCATATTCATTTATCTCACATATGTGAGTATTCATATTCATTTATCTGGGATCGATCTATCGACCCATCATTTAGTGTAATTCTTCTTATCTGGGAACTTTAAAATAGCAGCAACACCAGTCCTCTGTCTCTGAATCTCTGGATGTGCAGTTTATCTTCTGAAACTGTTACATTCGCCTCAATTACCCAAAAAAACTGTTACATTCGCCTCTCCATTTACTTTTCTCTTCTAAATAATGGGTGCTTAACTATTTGGAAGACGACCCACAAATTCTCTCTCTCTCTCTTTCTCTCTCTCTGAATTTTCAAATTGAATGGTTCTTGTGATTTTGTAGACATTGGAGCTGCTAGCTGAAGTGGCTGTCTTGGAAGAGGAGGTTGTTCGGCTCGAAGAACAGGTTGTGAATTTCAGGCAAGGGCTATATCAGGAAGCTGTGTATATATCCTCATCATCCAAGAAACAGATGGAGAACCCCTCTTTTTCTGAATCTTGTTCATACAAACCAGAGGCCTCCTCCATCTCCAGGCAATCGTCTTTGGATGCATTCTCAGATCGAAATCCAAAGCCAATGAAGCAGCAGTTGAATAAACGAGGTCTATCTGAAACAGGGTCCCCCAATGCCCCAAAAATTACCAGGAAGCACAACACATTTGAAGATGGCCATGGAAAAGAGAATCAGCTTATCGCCAATTCATCGAAGACCAAACGATCACCCCAATTGATTGCATCAAGAACCAGGCCTAGTTCCTGGCACCCAAACAATGAGCAGAGATCGAGCAAGAGGTGCCTTGATTTATCCAATAGTAAGGGGGTGGGTAGTAGTAATCCTTCTTTGTTCTAAAGAATCTAAACCAATTTGATTGGTGTTTTTCTTCCATTTATTGAATTTTCGTTTATGTATTTTACAGCCAGAATGTGATGTTGGTACTGAAGAAGTAGTAGAGAGCATTGCTGGCTTCAATGGAGTTTTGGTAATTGATCAAGAGATCATGGATCCCAATAGGATATCAGAGGAGATTCTGAGATGCCTGCTTAGCATTTTTCTCAAGCTTACAAGGTCGGGCTCGGGAGCACAGTATGACGATATGAGGTTCCCTATTTCAAAGCCCCCCATGGAATGTTCTCAAGTTGAAGCTCGAGACCCCTATGGTATATGTTCTGAAGCTGCAAATAGGGATATTGGGCCTTACAAGCATCTCAATGAGGTCATCACGAGCTCAATTGATATGAGCCGGCTTCCAAACTCCTCGTTCATGATGCGGAGATTGAAGTGGGTTTTTCTCTCATGAATAAATGAATGACTTTACCTCTATAATCATATATTGATTTTTTGTACAATTGAAGTTCCTCTACCTGATCTTTGTGTTACCGCTACAAACAGGGTGCTCCTTGGCAAGCTAGGTTCAGTGGATTTGAGTGTCCTCAACCACCAGCAGAAGCTCGCATTTTGGATTAACATCTACAATTCATGCATGATGCATGTAATTACATTAAACTTGTAGTCCCTTCTCTGCTCTCGTTTATGATCAGCACTTATCGGTTCGGCAAATTAGAGTTTAACTATTTAACTCCTTGCATTGTAGAAACCATAGAATTTTGTTCGTTCTGTCCTGCTTCTTTACTTGTGTCTTTCTTCTCTCATGCTAACTGCTATGCAATGACAATATCTCTACCATAATGTTACCCCTCATCATCCAAGCATTTCCAGTCTGAAAAGAGAAGTGATACACTTATGTTTTGCCTAGTGAAATTGTCTTACTTTTGCTTGTATCTTCTGCTGGGTTTGCATCTCGCATGGTTGGAGAATAAGCCATACCATACCAAGTCATTTATGTCAATGAAGACAACCACAGGATGCTACTGACCAAATGTTACATTGTGCTATTTGTCCTAGAATGTTCGATGTGGTAAACAACGTGTTAATAAGTATGTCATTTGCTTTTTCTTGAATACAGGCATATTTGGAGCATGGTATCCCAGATAGTCCTCAAATGGTTGTTGCCCTGATGCGGAAGGTGACATTTTGTTTATGCTCCCATTATTTTTCCATCAATCGGAGAAGATTCAGTTTTAGATTGTGAGAATCTAAAATCATACCACCAACACATGGTGATTTCACAGGCAACAATGAAAGTGGGCGGTCATTTGCTGAATGCATTAACTATCGAGCATTTCATTTTAAGACTGCCTTACCATTCAAAATTTGTGAGTGCTTTCATGACTATGTTTCTTTGTGCTTATTGCTTTATTGGAAACTTCTAACTATGGGTATTTGAATTTCTTTTAATGGGTCTCTTGGCATTTGTTCTCCAGATCCACCTGAAAGGTGCAAAGGCTGATGACCTCACCATGCGAAATATTTTTGGGCTAGAGTGGGCTGATCCCATGGTTACATTTGCTCTTTCGTGCGGAAGCTGGTCCTCTCCAGCTGTAAGCCAGTCTTCTTCCTCGAGCTTGCTTTCTTTTAGGATGATAGAGAAACATCCCTCTCGATTGCAATTATTTGGACTACAACAAAAGCCTGAGGATTACATCTTATATAGAAAACTCGGTTTCATATTCTAAACCTTACCAAATCACTCCCTGAACACTAGGGCTGTTAACTGAATGGGTTCAGGCCAGGACGGCCCTGGCCTAAGCCTGTTCTAGGCCCATCCGGATTTCATGATAACTAGGCTCGAACTCAGACTGGGATCGAAAAATTCAGGTTGGCCTTGGCCTGGGCCAGGCCAGGCCTGGCCTTGTAAAAATATGTCAAAGAATTATCTATTATATTTGTAATATGTGTACTTGAAAATTTTCTGGCCAGGCTCAGGCTTAACACGTGGCCCAAACCTGGCTCGAATATGGGCTTGGCCCAAAGCAGAGTGCCGGTCCGGGCCTGTTAACAGCCCTACTGAACACCATCTGAATTTGGACTCCATCTGAATTAACTGAAAATCTGCATTTGGACTCCCCCTTTTAGAATCTCGAGGAGTGTAACTTCTAACATTTGATTTCATTGAATCCAAATTGACCCACAATCTTAGAAAAACCCAAAAATAAAACATCAAAAGATTATTCTAAACCCCTAATTGTATATGTCTTAAACTGCCCAGAGGGTGCCATGAGAAATTCCTGTCTTTCGTTTCCCACAATGTCTACACCTTAATACATGTTTATCCAAAAGCTTGACAATTTTTGTGCTTTTAGTCATTAGTTTATAACATCCAGATATAGCTCATTCCAGCACTCATGTTTTGATAGGTTCGAGTATACGCGGCAGCGAACGTAGAGGAGGAGTTAGAAGCAGCAAAGAGGGACTATTTACAGGCGGCTGTCGGCATATGTTGGGAGAACAAGTTGGTGATACCCAAGCTGTTGGATTGGTATCAGTTAGACTTTGCAAAAGATGCTGATTCTTTGTTAGATTGGATCTGCCTGCAATTGCCGACTTCGGTAAGAAAAGAGGCTTTAAAGTGCCTTGAGAAAGGGAGGAAAGACTCTCTTTCTAAGCCCCTTCTGATAATGCCTTATGACTTCAGTTTTCGCTACCTCTTCTCCCCATGAATCACTACTACCTTGCTTCACCTCTCCCTCTCTCTCTCGTTGAGTACGCCAGCTCTGGCTCAGGATAAGGCATCTTTGTATGTACAAGGCAATAACAAACAGTAAATATACATAAAATATAAATAGCTTTATTCTTAATATGAGGAATTGAAATTTTTTTGGAGGGATTATCTCTTAAGGGAAATCTTCACATTTGTTTTGATTTATCTTTGGTTGTACGTGGTAGAAATATTGCAGCCACCAAATGAAGAAAGAAGAAGAAAGTGGGTCATTTTTCAAGTTTTAATATATGTTGTGGAAGAGCATTTCCTACTTTTTGCGCTGGTAGAGAAATTACAGGGGTAACTAGATTCACCGATTGGGCGTAATGACTCTAGGCAAAACACATTTTTTTATCTAAAGCACACATTTAGATAGTGCTAAAATATGTTGTTTCAGTATCATAAATCTTTATGATGGTCTGAAAATTTAAAATTTAAACACTAAAAAATAGTGTAGATTGCTGTAGATATATGAACACTTGAAAATCTTGAAAATTAACGATCTAGATAATACATTACAAGATGTACTATTTTTAAAACTTGAAATCTATTTTTTCACATATGCATAAATTTGAGGTCGAGATGATTGAATTAAGAGCTTTTCAGCATAGAAAAAACCTTTTATTGGATATGGTGATATCTAAAATTATCCACTTTACAAAATCTCATATTATGTGGGATTGAAATTGATATTGATAAATTTCTTAAATAAAATAGAAATCCAAAAAGATTAGGACTCTTGGATGTATTGCTTGGTTCTTGAGATATATGTGACATCTATAGAGAGTTTCCTATTTGATATGGATTCCTAACCTTATATATATATATATGGGATGAAAGCGGAGAGAATTTGTGTGTTTTTTTTGGTTCACCATTATGGGAAAGGTGGTTTCCTCTAGAGAGAGAGGCAGGGGCCTCTTGTGCATGAGGCAAGGCCTCCCCTTCAGAGAGAAGAAAGCTTCCCTGGGAGAGAAACGCTTCGATGTGCTTCTCATGAAGATTTTGGGTGGTTTCCCCACAGAGAGAAATAGAAACGCTTCGATGTGCCTCCTATATGTACCTCCTATATGGGTGGTTTTTATACTCCGATGTACCTCCCATGAAGATTTTGGGTGGTTTCTATACCTCGATGTACCTCCCATGAAGATTTTGGGTGTTTTCCCTTTTAGAGAGAGAGATAGAGTCTCGGTTGCTCTCAAGGTTCTCTTTCTAGACAATGGTGTAGCTGTGGAACAGAGATGAGTCTATTCTTGGACATTGGTCTGTGGAATAGAGATGAGAGATCGATGAGTGGTGCCGATCAAGAGACTAGATCTAAAAGGGTTTGTTTGATTGCGTTTTGTCAAGAATTAGAGAGGTAACTTTCTGTCCCAAAATCTATAATGTAACTTTCATTAGTATAGTGGATTTCAATTTTCCGTGCTTGTGGATGTAGCCCTCTTGAGGTGAACCACGTAAATTTTTCTGTTCTTGTGGTATGTGTGTTTCAAGTTTTATTTCTCGTATTATAGCCCTTGCTCTCTACTATTTTATTTATAGCCGGATAAGTACACGATCTTGGTATAATCCAACTTTAGGATTCTTGTTTACGCATCTAAAAGGGTTCTTAAATCTTAACACCTCTTTCAATGAATTTTCGAGGTGGGACTTAATTTGATTGTTTAGGGCTGCACTCGTATGTAAACTTTTCGTGATTATCTATGTCTCTACGCATTTAGGGGCTTATATGCAAAAGTGGGGATAAAAATGGGCAAGTGTCTAAATAAACTTTGGAAAATGTTTATATGAGGTTGTAACTTTACAATGTAGAATTACAGATGCATCTCAAAAATCCATCGGTATAGGTTGTTTTCATGTTGAAAGAACTTCTAATTGATCATATCGACATCGAGATGTATGAATATATATATAAATAAATTTGAGTCTTAGAAATAGTACATCTTGCATTATATTATCTAGACCATCAATTTTCAAGATTTTCATATGTTTATAGATCTACTTGATTTTAATCATTTTTGAAGTTTAAAATTTTATAGGTAGATATGAAAATGGACTTTGAGATAATCCTAAGATTTTTTTTACCAAAATTACATGTTATGATATAATTTGGAGGTGCGCCGTAATTGGATTGTTAAAGATTGCAGCCTTATAGAACCACACCCAAAAAAATTTTCCCAGTGTGTTAGAAAAATGGAAACAAACTCGCGAGTGCCCCTTCCAAACGGGTCTATCTGTTAGCTCACAAGCATGCGAGATATTAAATTGCTAAGGGACTCTCTCTCCCTTTCTCACACACATTGGCATGTGAGACATTAAAATTGTAAGGGTCTCTCTCTCCCTCTTTCTCTCTCACACATTGGCATGAAAGAAACCCGTATTTGTTGAGTTTAAGGGTGGCATAGCCAATATTAGGTTCTGGTGGGCCAAAAATAAATGAAGAAAAATAAAATAAAAAATAAAAAAAAAACAAAAAAGAAAGAGGGCCAGACCAGGCCGAAGTGCCCAGCCCTCAAGCCATAGTTCGTGGCCCAAGCCCTACTTTTTTAGGGCCGGGCTGGGCGCCCCATTGTCAGTCCTAGTTGGGTGGTGCTTTCATGGTGGAGCCTTTGTTGGCCCCAAAATGTGCTCACGAGATTTGCTTTGAATGCTTACATTAGTGGGAGTGGGGAGGAACGGGGGCAAAAGTGTACATTTAATTTGTTGGAAAATAGTGATAAAGAAAGCTATGTTCTTCCTCGTGTTTGTTTTTGAGATAGATGAAAATAGATCATCCCAGTTCAAATGCATAAGAATACTAAGATCTACCGAGCACCATAACTTTCTTTCTCTTAGAGAGAAAAAGGAGAAGATTATTAAAAGTTTCGTATTTAGAATGAGAAATTTGAGATGTTTTAGTAAAAGAGCTCGGGCTTTATTTGGTTAGCGCTTGACAACTTATAACGCTACATGGGCTGAATTCCTATCTAGAGCCTTTTTGACTCACCTAAAAAAACAAGAAAAAGAAAATTGAGATGTTTATGTACAAAGCCAAAGTCAAATTTCTCATTCTAGATACAATATTTTTTTATTTTATCGCGTCTCTCGACACTTAGATGTCATATTGTATATTGTAATTATGCTTAGGGGAGGCAATGACCCGGCTGGGGCCTGGGCAAAAAGAAGTGGCTCAAGGGTAGGGCTAGGGCCAGGCCATCACAACATGAGGGTAGGGCCAGCCTGAGCCAAGACTATGTTAGCACCGGCCTGGTTTGGCCCTGCTCAACATTTTTTCCCTTTTTTATTTTTTATTTAGTTTAATTTTGTTTGTCATGGCCTTGCCCTCATGCGGGCAGGGGCTATTTAGCCCAATCAAGGCCAAGCTGAGCCCTATGAGGACTAGGGCCAGGATAGGCTCAAGGTCCAGCATAGGCTTGGCCCATTTCCGGTCCTTTGTAATAGTTTGTGGTAACTATTTATTAATTTGGTTGTCAACAATCATACTAATTCATTGAACTTTCGATTTGTAAAATTGCAAAAGCCGTTCTGGTATCTATGACGAAAAGTAACAGCTGGTGAGAATAGTTCCACCTGCGGTCAAAACAAGCTTATAGGCAGCTCAAGTACCCCTTTCTCTCCCCTTTCTCCGTGAACACAAGAGTAGAGAGTGTTTTTACATATAATCAGCTTTTATTTTATTTTATTTATTTATTTATTTATTTTAACTTTTCAATGTGAAACTAAAAACCACTTATTCTTTGATCCAACCAAAACTTTAATTTTAAAAGAGATGTTATTTTGAAGGATTTTTTGTACGCACCAAATTACTAAAATTCCCTGCTCAAGTAAAACCCCATGTCTCATGAACTGAGCCATATTCACACGATCATCCCACCAAATTTTCAATATAAGCCGTTCCTTTATCGGCATTGCCGAAATGCTTTCGTATGTATAAAAAGTAAAATAATACTTACATTTGGCATTTCGTAGGTACTCGATTTTGAGGGTCTTCTTTTTGTTTTTTGGTATTTATGCTTGGAGATAGAGTACTCCTTCAGATGACACTACATTCTTGTGAAAGAAATTGGGGTCCCTTCTCTTTATTGTCTCGCTTATTTTGGTGTCATTTATTTGTAGCATCATGGAAGAGAAGAAATGTCTGGGAATGAAGTTATTCAACATTATTATAGAATGTTTTAATGAGATGAGGGAGCAAGTAGGCAACAATAAATGTAGGAGTACGTGGCCTTGTGTGCATACTGAATTTGTGAGTACGAGGGGATGATAATGAGGTATTGGTGGTTACGGTGGGTGGATGTCTCAACATAACGTCCCACCTTCCATTTTCACTGTCAATATATAAAAAATAAACTAAAATAAAATAAATCTTGTAAGTACGATAAGGTCTTGCATAAGGTTGTAAGATGTACACCATAATTATTCTTATTGTTGTTGTTCTGCTTTGCCTTGCCTTGATGATTTGCCTTTAATTTTGAGAACCCTGTAATTATTATTATTGTTGTTCTGTTTTGCCTTGCCTTGATGATTTGCCTTTAATTTTGAGAACCCCGGACTGAAGCTAACTTTTGCTTTAATTTGGAAAGTTTGACATCTTTTGACAGCTTCTTGTTAAAACAATAAAGACCCATCCAAAACTAGGAATCGGGTTTGGGTTTGAGTGGTTAGCAGTTAATGTTTAGCAATGCTATATTTTAAATTCGATTTGTATCATTAAAACTGAATTACCAAAAAAAGAAAAAACGAACAAGAACCATCCGAAAAAGTAAAAATGTAATACCATACACAGATATCCATTTTTGCGGAAAGCCAAGGGGACATCCTCCCTTCTTTCATGTGATAAAAGATGGTGGAGAATCACTAGGACTATTCAACATGCATGAATTATTGACACACAATAATTATCGACCTTTCTCATTCTCAGTCCCTTGGAAAGAGCAATTTCCCAAACCATTTAAAATGTTGTTTTGGGATGTTTCTCTTTTATAAGGTGGTGGCACCAAATTTTTTGTCCCGAAGCCTAAAATCTATCTTGCCTCTCGATAACACTTTCGTATGGAAATAGTAAGCTCTCTCTACTAGAAATAATGCTTATACGCATCTCTCTTGGATACCTAAGGCTAGTCCAGCCCTACTTTCTTGCAATTGGTACCTATCCCACACTCTCCTTGTACTGATCATTTATTTAAATGAATGATACTTGTTGCATTTTCAGTTGTAACTTATAAATCACATTTAAGGGGATGACACATAACCCTGAATGAGAGAGGGCTTAGCATACCTGACCTCACGGGAGAGGACTGTTTGGAAAATTTAGGATACATCTAATGATTTTAAATTCACTGATCTAGTGTGCTGATCCACACTAGGAATTGGTCTGACTAGGATAGATTCGTTGGCGGACTCCGTCAAGGAAGTCCGGGGTGGGTGCCAATGGGCCGCATCAGCTACTTCTCACCCCATTAAGAAAGGTACAAAGTAAGACCATTTATCTTTGATCCAAGATGGTCACAATTATTCTTAACTATTGGATATGAAATTAGAGAGATGCATTTATTCGATTGCCTAAGCTCAAACTTCAAAATAATTTTCTTGAACTTTGTGACACACCTAAGCTCTCAAATTTCACATCGAATGGTTGTAAGTAATTGTGGCATCCTTCTATCAAAGTAAATGGTCTCAATGTATACAATCCCTAATTATTTTTATTCTTTCTATTTAGTTTCTCAATTTGTTCTTATTTTTATAGACCAATTCTCACACTGGAGAATCGATTGGTGGATTTTCCTAAGGCTGGTCACTTGGCCAGTCCTGTTTTTGAAACACTTGTCTAGGTACATGATAATTGGTGGTGGTGCAGGGAGAGTTAACAAAGGGACATATAGTGTTATATTTGCCTTATATTGAGTTAAAAAAGACGAGGAAAACGTGATAAAAAAAGAGAAAAATAAAAGAAAAGAGACCAGGAAGACAAGCACATACACACGCACACATAAAGAGAGAGGGAGATTTCTATGGGTACTAAATACATAGCTCAAATATCCATGTACAGTAACATTCCTATGATAGGTCGATTGCAATAGTACCGACAAATAACATGGCTTGGCAACTGCCAATCCCACATAGATCAGGCTTTTGCCTAAAATGCAATAAGGAATAGACATCCCACAGTGGATTAGTTAATGATCTTGAGCATGATCCTTACTTAACAGATGAACCGTTTTCAAGTAGTGTTCAATGGACTACGTATTAAGCAACATTAGATTGATTGATGTTGAATCGAATACTTAACAAACGTTTCCAAGTAGTGTTCAATCGATTACATATTAATCTAACATTGGATTAATTGATGTTGAATCGAATACCCATTCTTTACTCTTTTGTACCCTTGCTTACGAGATGTGGACCTGTCTCATTTGACTTCTTTGATTTCTTTTCAGTGACACCTAGGAGATTTCTCAACACATTGGAGTAGCCTCATCTATGATAAATGGTTAGTCTTATGGAGATTAGTTATGGTGGTTGCCTTATGAGTCCTTTGGAAGGAGAGAAATTGACGAACTTTTGAAAGAAAGAGGAGGGATCTTGCTTATTTAAAATGCAGTATTGAGAGGGTGATTGCCAAAATTGATTTAAAGGGTTCTCCAAAATTGATTTGTTTTGAACATTAGAGAGGTTGCCCGACGAAATCCTACGAGGGTTCATAAACCAAGAATTTGGACACCCCCTCCAACAAGTTGGCTAATACTCAATTTTGATACAATGTCTCAAGTAAACCTAGAAAAACAACCATTGGAGAATCCTAAGGGATTATATGGTTGTATTAGCCTCATATTCTCTGGGCCTTTCAAGATTAGTATAATTTATAAACCAGAACTTCTGGACTTAAATGTAGGGTTTCTTGATATTATTATTGAGGGAAACTCTGCTAATATGATTAACCGGCTTTCTTCAAACTCCAATACCCTGCAGAATCTAAGAACCGTTTTGGATGAAGTCAGCTTGATGTTTGTAGGAAGAGAGCAGAAATGCAAAAGTAGATCAATTAGCTAAGCAGGGGCATAAGAACAATACTATATTAACTTAAATATTCGAAATAGCAATAATTGACAGCCCAGCTTCGAGCAGTGATTGATTGAAAGTCTGAGCCGTTGTCCTCTACCCCCTCCCCTTTGGTTTTTGTCTCCCTTGCTCCTTATGTTTTCAAGATTTCCCCCTCTCTCTCTCATTCTCCTCTCTCTCTTCTCCCCCTTGGTTTTTACCTTTACCTTATCTCCCCTTTCCTTTTTCTTTAATTTCTTTCCTATTGTATTTTCTTTTTTCTTTTTCTTTTTTTCTTATTGTATACCCCTCGATTCTCATTAATAAAAGTGCCCTTAACATTAAGAGAGAGTAGAACGGGGAGACATAGTTTGAGTTCGAAGATAAGAGTTATTGTATACCCCTCAATTCTCATCAATAAAAGTGCCCTTAACATTAAGAGAGAGAGAGTAGAATGGGGAGACATGGTTTGAGTTCGAAGATAGTTATTGTATACCCCTCAATTCCCATTAATAAAAGTGCCCTTAACATAGAGAGAGAGTAGAATGGAGAGATATAGTTTGAGTTCGAAGAAAGAGAGAATATGAGAGAGAGATTGAGATATATATATAGAGAGATACTCCCATAGTGATATGAGAGAGAGAGAGCATCCCTCTATGTTTTACATGATCTTATCATTATTCTTGTTACAATTTTTCTATGTTTATGATTGTTTTGGTGTAATTTTTGCATATTTTATTTTACATTTTTCTTAACTTATTTTCCTATTTTACAATTATGTCTTCCTTCATCTAATTTGTTTTACTAACAATGTATTTGTGCAAGTTTTGTTTTACGTTTTATGAAGCTTGACAAGGATCATATTCATCCACATATGTTGTCTCAAGAAATTTTTTTTTTTAAATTTGTTTTTAATATTTCTTCCTTAATTTTTAAAGAGATTTCCCTACATATGTTTTATAGTAAAGAAACTTCAAATTTTTTGGATAGGTTTATAATAATTGTTACTCATAGTTTTTCAAAATGATTATGGTTTGTTTGGTATTTTCGTATTGAAAAAATGGCTGACAGGGGTCCTTAGTTCCAACCTGCTAGGCTTTACAAGTGAGAAATTCCATAACCCTGTTGGGGCTTTATAAAGAGAGAGACGCTGGGCTTTTTTGGTGAGTTCAATTTGTGTGTGTGCCAGGCCGGCTAAGTGACTTTGGCTATCGTTCAACCTTTGATCATCGTTAATTTTTTGTTATTTTCTATTCCATAATTGGCTAAATACTTTGCCATGTGCGATCCATGTGTCACACTCTCTAAACACATGTTCATCACATGTCCTCCACTGTTTCAACAAACCATAGATCCTGACCATGGTTAATCCCAATTAATATCTATTTGATCTCAAACTTTTTGAAGTGGTTGAAAATGATGATATGAGACATATTAAAGTTTCACGACCATTGTTTATTATTTGATAGGGTTTCTAAACCTTTGCATAGGCAGGCTTGTATCGACACAGTCGTTGTGAACTTTAAAAAAGGAATACAAGTAATGCCTTATTGATCCCAAATTTGGTGGAGAATTTGGGAAATGTGATTTAACCTTGTTCAAAAGTTTAGATGATATTTGCTCATGCTTTAGAAGTTCACCACTGGATAGTGTGTTATTTCACAGCATTGTAGTGGAGAGGATTTATTCATCTAAAAAGCGACCATAATCACCTCACCTAAATGATATTTTAATGGAAGATGGAGGATTTAATGAAGAAGGATGTGGTTAAAATTGTGTTCAATTTGACGATCGTACGTTAAATAAATTTGAATAGTATCCCAAACTTGAGTTTAGAACAGGCTAAAATTGGAGAAATTCAATAAGAAATACTATAGAAAAATAGGGCAATTCTTCATGAACATAGAATCAAAAAATTTTCATAGAAATTGAACACCAAAAAGGGGTTCAAGTAAATCATATTTAGTCTTTTGTCATTTTCACACTGCCGATTGTAGTATGTGAAATACAAGCTCATGTGAAGTTTTGTGAACTATTGTGGATCATGTTATTAGCCTGATATCATGATGAAAGGTTGTCGGTGACAGAGGCAACAACACCACTCATCTCAGGTATGCAACACTCCCTCTCAACCCATACAAACTTTGGATCTCCCCCAAGGGTTAAGCACATACTCGGGCCCCACTACATTGTTGGCTATGTGGCCTTTCAAGGCTTTGAAGCAAATAATCTTCCACTCAGTGGGAGCTAGAGAGAGAGATTGAATCCGGGTGCTTGGCATATTGGGGCTAAGATTCATATTACCTCGAGTTTTATGAGGCATTGAGAGCTTGTGTTTTGAAGAGAGTAATCTCTCGGGGAGGTGTGAGGGTCACCTTCGAGTCAGGACTATATAGGTTAGAATACCTCATAGTTGATGTGATAAGTCAGGGCTTGGAGAATCCAATCGAGAATAATAGAACCCGAGTATTTAACAGAGTATACGTCCTGTATGGAATTGTCGAGTCATGGGACATGAGCCTGACATGAGACCGTTCTATGGCATGTGCACCTACAGTCGTATGGAGAAACCACTCTTCTATAGTATTATCTGACTTAGAAGAGATAGTGTACATGTGTTTTGAGAAGACCCTACAAAAGAGTAGTAATATGTCCCACAGGGGTACACATGTAATCCATTGAGAAGCCTGATGGTGGGAAGCTCTGGCTCAGTTATTTTGATGTGACCAATTATGTATCTTTGCCATAGACTGTGGAGCTTAGGTCCGTTGGGTCAACTTGAGACACTAATGGAACATCATTCGGGACTAGCCCAATAAAGTACTCACGTTACGAATTCAAAGCCTTGAGATCTCACATATACTATTAGTCTGATTTAATTATGAAGAGAAATGATGTAAAAATATGTAAATATGTTTCACATATTTAATGGGATTTTTGGAGATTTTTTTAGATTTTTAAAACAACAAAAATATGTTTTCCAAATTGTTTGACATTAATTATAAATGAGGACGTCTATGTGGATATCACATGGCACCCGAGTGGCTATAGGGTGGCCACGTGGCACCTTGTGCCCCTCACAAAGGGCCCCCTTCTAGTTTGGGCGTGGATCCCCTTTTCACCCTTAAATATGTTATTTGATTTTCAAACCTTATATTATTTGGCTATAACTTAAAGGTGCATTTTAATCACATGGGTAATTGTCACACATCTGATATGCTTGACTTGTGTGAAGCCAAGGGATTTTTTGAAATAAAAATAGTTATTAAAATTAATATCCACATAGGTTATATGTCATGTGAATATTTCATGTGGATGCACCTCATTGGTGTGACCCATGTGAAGGGTGTGGAGTGCATGTGAAGGGTGTGGGTTGGGATGATCCCATTGGTGGTGTCATAACCCACCTTTTTTCTCTTTCCCATGCCATAATAACTTTTACTAATTTACCCCTTGTCCTTGAACAATCTCTACACACTTGCATTAAATAAATATTGAGGGCATTTTTCTAAGCACACTTGGACTTATTTGGAATAAAAATATGGGGCTAAGGACAATAAGGTAAATGTAGCTTTGACCTAAGGTTTTAGTAGGTGATAATAGTCGCAAATCTCATCTCTTCATCTTGGTGGTGGATGGGGATGAGTGGCTAAGGATAATTGGCCTATCATGTACCATTGATCATGTGCATCAAGGGTTGAGATCTAATCCTACTTACACACTTCATATAAATACAATATTATAGTCCAACTCAACCTAATATTGGAAAAACGAATTTCCTAAGGTCGTTATCCTCTTGAGTATATGCCTCACACCTTGGTAATTCTTTGATTGAGCATGGTTTACCCTTGATTTTTTATATACGAATTTTTTGGTGCATTTCATACTCAAATTTGAAATTCTAGAGATCCATTACCTCTTTGAATATTTTAGAGTCCACAGTTTTACATGCAATCATGTTTTGGTGGTTCGGTAGACATACTACATTGTTTTGCTCTATCTTGCTAGATTTTGATCGGATCTCTCTTGTTACTTTTGCAAACTGTTGTGGGTTGATTTTATCATTGATTATAGACCATATTAATTGTTTGTAAAGGTGTATAAGCTTCTCAAACTGGATAGATACCCTTGAGATATTTATAACCACTTGTGCACTCATCTTTGGGAAGAAATTAAGTCCTAAAAAGCCCTGATTGTAGGCCGGATACAAGGGGTTCAAACCATGGCTTCCCCCATGATCATTTGCATTTTAATTTGATATATTTATTGTTATTAAGTGATTAATGAATGATAGAACTGAGTATGTTATGTGAATATTGAGCTAGCTATTAAAACCTTGTGATATGAGCTATAATGTTATACTCTATCGTTCATGCAAATGGAAATCTCATTTGATTGTTATGAGTAACTATATGATGTGTATAAGACAATGTGGCATATGATGAGAATGAAGATTGAAGAAGAGATGTTTATGTAATTTTTATAGATTGATGAATTTGAGCATAAGTTTTGTAATATGTTGTGGAGATGTATATTTGAGTATTTGGACATTATATTGAGCTTAATTGTATTTTGAGAAAGAGATATCTAAGGACCAATTAGAGTTGTAATTTTATTTATTAAGCTTGGTATAGACTAATTTTGAAGGCTGAAAGTCATATATCATAGTTTTGTATTGAGTTCTTCATGTATTTAAAGCCATATGTTTTAATAGAATGAAAAATTGTTAAGTTATGGATCTAGCCCCTTGGTCTTATACCACTCACATACACTGGGTAGCCAAGAGAGCTATCTTCCTTGCGCTATCCGCAGATACAAGACCCTCGGTATTCAAGTGTCCGAAAAAATTGAAAAACGGGGTCCTTGCGAAAACCAGAAATGGCGTACACCATAACAGCTTGAATAAAAACCCGAAAGGGCATTCGAACCATTCAAGCCAGACAGTCGGCATATTCCCCCCTCGGGGTAAAAACAAGTCTCCTAGTCCATTTCTTATCCCTGCCATCAGAGAGGGATAAGAACTGAACACAGAAGGAGAGAAGAGCGAAAAGAACCACAAAAGGACAAGAAGCACATGTCATAGACAAGAAGGATTCAAACTAAAAAAGAACATATTCATTTCATGAACAAAGAAGCGATTACATAGCTGTGGTTACAATAATTTGCAGGAAGATAGATCCATTCTGAAATGAGTCTCCCATCTAAAGATCCCGCCTCTAAAATCGCCACCGCCTTCTGCAGCAGTAGTGTCGTCTAAGACGAGGGGTCATTCTTTTTTAAAAAGGGAGCTTGAAAGGAATGAAAATAAACTCTTACTCCTTTCCACCCTCGAGTGAAGGCAAAGAACAATGAGGTAGTTAAGGTAGCAGCAACAAGCAAAAAATTGAACAGAAAATTCCATGCTTGGCATATTGACTGATCACCCAAGTGCTGAACATCCAAGTTAACCCGATCATTTGTTTGGCCAATTATGATGAAGAAGATGATGGGCCAGCGAAGACCATCACAATCTGTCATCATGTTTGGATGGACGGGATCAGGTTCGCCTGATGACCCCTAAATCTTATGCACATCCTCGAACATTGCTCTCGAGATCTCAAGCAAACAATAGAGATCTGAAGGCACAAGCCCACCATTCAGCGTAGGTCCATCAACGCTTTTGCAAGGTCGAACATCTTCACCCAGGAGCACAACACTCGGACGCACTCCAAGACTTGAGGCAGGAAAGCCAGCCTCAGCAAAAGGCATGGCCTTCCCGACGAAGGCTTCCGAAAAAAGAGAGATCTTTCTCTCTCCCTCTACAAAGAAAGAAATAGGAAATGAAGAAGCTTTTCAAACAGAAGGAATATCCCTCACACTCTCTCGGCCTAAGCCCTTTTTATAAACCATAGGCTCGTCATAAAAGCACTTTGCTTCCCAAGTAGCGCTTCGTCCGACCACATGGACATGTGTCACTACAATAGCTCCTCGATCGACTACCAGTCAAGTCTTCTGCCGCCTCACCTCCCAGGTGTCACTTTCAATGAATCATGAGAAAATCTTCAACTTTCCTGGCACGTTTCTCGTACACATGGACACATCATCGAAATGAACTTCCTTCCTTGGCAATATTTCACCTTCGTGTAGACGTATTCTACCTCACAAGTCTCATTTCGAAAATCAATGACTTGTAAAAGAAAAAGCGCTCCTCGTGCTCATACAATGGCGCGACTATGTAACATTTCCATCCCCTGATACCTCATCCACGGTGTTCACTGCTCCAGTGAGCCCTATCCAAGCAGGAGCCCTCCAAAGAGAGAACCCTTGAGAGAAAAATAACAAAATCGGGCATGGTGAAAACCAGCTAGGGTGCCATGAGTAAAAATGACCATGAAGCTATGAGTAAAAGTGTCTTGAAAACAAGAAAACCGGGCATGGCGAAAACCCACAAGGGTGCCATGAGTAAAAATGGAAATAAAAAGGGTGGACGTGACCTCGAAGTCACAAGTAAAAATGCTTAAAAAAGGAGTGGAATGAAAACCACATTTGTGGCACCATTCCTATCCAGTTCAAGTGAAAACTCGAAAGGGTGACTGGATTAAAATAAACAGGTTGATGCGATTGCTCACCAAAATAGATGAAGACCTCAGCCAATTGCAAGCAAGAAAATCGCAAAGGCGGTGAGTAGAATCCAGATTAGTCCTCCCCCAAAATAGCAGAATGGGATCACATGCCCATCAAGGGAACCCACAGAAAATCTCTGGCCCCGGAGCCAAAAACAAAATCCGGTCCTAGTGACAAAACAAAAAGTTCTGGCCCCAGTGCCAAAATAAAAATTCAGGCCCCAGTGCCAAAACAAAAAATTCCGGCTCCAGTGACAAAACAAAAATTTAGGCCCCAGTGTCAAAAAACAAATTCCGGCCCTAGTGCCAAAACAAAAATTTTGGCCCTAGTGCAACAACAAAAATTCCAGCCCCAGTGTCAAAACCAAAAATCTCGGCCCCAGTGCCGAAACAAAAATTCCGGCCCTAGTGCCTCAATGCCAAAACAAAAATTTTGGCCCCAGTGCCAAAACAAAAAATTCCAGCCCCAGTGCCAAAGCAAAAATTCTAGCCCCAGTGCCAAAACAAAAATTCCGACCCTAGTGCCAAAACAAAGATTTCGGCCCCAGTGTCAAAACAAAAATTCCAAACCCCAGTTCCTTAACAAAATCTTTGGCCCTAGTGCCATAACAAAAATTTCGGCCCCAGTGGCAAAATAAAAATTCCGACCCCAGTGCCCCAGTGCCAAAACCAAAAATTTCGACCCCAGTTCCAAAGCAAAAATTCCAACCTCAGTGCTAAAACAAAAATTTCGGCCCCAGCAGCAAAACAAAAATCCCAGTCCCAGTGTCAAAATAGAAATTTTGGCCCCAGCGCAAGAAACAAAATTCCGGCCTCAGAGCCAAAAGCATCCCCACCAGCTAGATTGGGGTAATGCCCACCAAGGGAACCCACTAGCTGGTCCATTAGGAGGCATCGGTGACATGGACTGGTAAGCCCTTTACGAGGCAGTCTATCAGTGCGCTTTCCTAGAAAAGAAAAATACTTTTGTTGAGAGGAAATAGACACGTCTTAGTAAGGATTCAAAAAGATGAACTTCGATGACAAAATCACATTCAAAATGTTGCACTTCTCGCTTCTCTCGAAGCGCAACATCCGTCGGGGCAAGTTGTTATACATCATTTTTGACATACTTGCATCTCTGGTGCAAATAAAGAGAGAGCCAGTGACGACTTGGTCCTGTCGTTACCCATGACACCGCCTGACTAAGGGAATACTATAGAATTAGCCTAACATTAAGCAACCTCGGAAAAAGTACCATCATGCCACAAAGAGACCTTACAACTACATCCCTAAGTTAAGGGATTCAAAACAATATCAGATCCTCATCGTTGCATCCAAAACGTTGAAAAACCCCTAGGGACCAAATTTGGGCTCAATCGGACCTCTCGAGAATATTCTAGGCCCAAATTACTTTGAATGGGTAAGTCGTACATTATTGCGGTGGGGCCTCACCAAACCAGTCCCCAATCATGGAGGTCGTGATCTTCACCTCTCGGGATGACCTGCACACACCCACATTCTACTCGTTTGGAGTCGGAGCAAGCTCAAAATCGGACATAAGCTAGGTCTCGATGACTCGGTCATTTTTATATATGGCACGCATCGTGACATGACCCAGAAACAAAGCTTTTCTAGAGAGAAGATGAGCCAGAAACCATGGAAATCAGTGTTTTTGAAGAAAAGACATCTTGAACTTCATGAAGCAATAAATTCGACATCTGTACATCAAATGTTCCAAGGATGAAGAAAGCAAGATCGCCCGGTCACCGTAATCCCTTTTTCCGGCGATCTCCCGAAATCAGTAAGTACTTCAAGCAAGAACCGAAACGGATAAAAATTGGTGCAAAATGATTATGAAAGTTTTCTGTTTAATTTGCAAGTAAAATAAAGACTTGAAACACCATGGATCATGTTGCATTGACAACCAAAAGTTCATGATTTAGTCGGATTTCCACCATTCAGGAAAATTTCCACCTCAAGAAGATCAAAAGATATCAAAATCTTCATAATCAAACAAGCATTAAGACTACGATCATCGATTGTCTCAATCACCACCACAAGCATCCAAAAAAGCTTTCAAGTTATGGTAATGGTGAAAGGCCCCTCAGAGAGGGATGGTTTCGTCATTAGCACAATATGTTTAAGAAGCATTTTGATCCTTATTCCTAAATTTGGATTTTATTGTAATTTATTTTAATTATTTTGAAGCCTAGTTTTGAGCATCCACCCCTGTTCTATGGGTTCTCTATATAAACAAGCTAAGGTCAATTGTAAAAAGGTCAGATGATTCATTAATGAAATAAAGGTATTAAGCTCGTTTCTACTTGTCTTTTTGCTCCTAACCCTCGGATCCAATGTTAAAGAGAGAGAGAAATTTTTAGAGAGAGAAACTACCCCTAGTCCACCCTAGCCACGCAGTTGCATTTTCTCTCTCCCTCTTCTTTCTTTCTTCTCTGCAGCATCATATAGCTTCATGCTGTTCGACATACACTTGATTACTTCAGAGTCAGCCCAAGGGTTCTAACCCTCAAACTATCGCTCTAACTTCCTTTCTGTACAGTCGAGTTGAGTTGTGAGAGACACATACGCTCTCTCCCTCAGTCACTCGGGAGGAGTCTTCCTGAGATGATAGTCGAGAGAGTTCTAATCATATGGTTGCCCTGATAGCCTAAGTTCGTAGCGTTTACGCGGATAGGAGGATCCTCGCCACTTTTCTCTCTTATCCCTTCTTTTTATCAGCCAGTCCTTGTTCGAGCGAGTGACTATAGAGGAGTACAATCAAATCCACATGGCAGTTTCCAGCACGAAAGAATGAAGAGATGTGTTAAAAAGCTTGAGGAGAGTCTGTGTCCAAACCGAGTTGGCATACAACCGGAGGGCATCGTAATTGTTCTAAGAGGGCAAGCTACCCGAGTGTGTCCCGAACTCCAAAATGACGAGGTAAGCACCTAAACGCACCCCCGTTGTAAAATCTCTCTTTTTGTTGGTTCCTATATGTGCACAGGAGAGCAAGCGTGCGGACACTCACAAACGTGCAACACGCATGGACCCTCCATGGTTGTTTGAGAGAGGATTTTTCCCTCCATATACATGAAGAAGTTATTGATCCATATTTGGAATGGAATACCCTTGCTCCCACTCACAGTGGCTATTTTTATGAATTTCTTGAACATGCCTTTCTAACAACTGGGCCATCGGAGACTATGGTAGGAATCACCTCCAAAAATAATGTTATTCTCAGGTGAACTCCTCATAGCGTTCTCTTAGAAGAGAGAGGACACCGATGAAGTGCAACGCCAGAAGGGACATGTCACTCTCACCATAGCCGAAGAAATTGGTGTTTGTCTCAGCACACCAAGTTTCCAAGAAGGCTCGCATGACATTGGAACATCGGTTATATGAGAAGGCTGAACATTCACAGGCACCAAGAAGCTTTGCGCGCTCCAGAGGTATGGAGAAACGTTCACATACGTCTCCAGTCCAATAATAGTAACCCGAAATGTGTCTTATCTTGCCTTCATATCTGAAGCATGACTTTGTCCAGGTAGCATTGAAATCATGGATTTTGTGCCCCAAATTTGGAAGAACCTTGGGCACAACAACATTTGCATGAGAAAAATGAAGTAGGGGGGGTTCATCAGGGGAGGCCATGGAAGGAATGAGGGGTAAATTCCCCGTATTCAACTTGATCCACCAAAACATTGATATCTGGAGGCCATGTGAGGTGTTCTGGATATTGGTTGTTGTTTCAGCACATGGGGGAATTCCGTGTCACCGAAATACCAGTGCATTTCCTCTTTCATCTTTCATCTTCTCTCAAGAAAGGGATGGAACACTTGATGCTTGAAAAAAGAAATAGGTCACACTATCGAAAGACTAATAGATATCACCCAAGGTTTTAAACCTACGCTTGATGATTTCATGGCTCAAAACGATTTTCAAAGATTCAACGATTTTAAACCTACGCTTGATGATTTCATGGCTTAGAACAATTTAACCTAATTCCCACAGGATTCAAGATTTTCAAAGCTACGCCCGATGCCTTCCTAACGAGGTCTGAGCTCTTTAACTCAGAAGACGACTGACACACCAATCAACCCAACGAGCAAAGGTACTCGAAAGCATTCCAAGCACAGATCCAAGGCCTGATGACTAAATGTGCTAAGCACTCGATCTCATGGACAAAATCCACCACCAAGGATCAAAGGGACTTAATGGCAATCTTTGACTCACATACCAACACCTTAGGGAAAGTTCATCCAAACTCTGAAAGAATACCGAATGGAGTAAAACAGTGTCCAGTGAAATCCCTTTATGAAGTATTGAGAATCAGAGCACTAGATGAACGAAGGTCGAAGCTAGAGGCATGCTGTCAGAAGCACCAACCTAATAAAAAAGGGGATTAATTATGAAGTTATTGATCCTTTTTTCCCAGCATAAGCATATGCTTGGGAAAAAGGATTACAGTTAGGATAAATAAAGAAAATAAAAGAAGAATCATGGATAAAAAACAAGGCAAAACCCTAAAGTAAATTAAAAGGAAGAAAGACTCATCTTGGGTAGTCTGGAGATTGAGGAGTTGTTTGAATTATAAACTGAGAACTCCTCGAAAAACCAGAAGAAGACCGAAGAGTAAGGTTTAAATCGTCTCTAGATGAATGAATAGGTGAAGTTCTCCTTGAAGAAGATGCAGAAGGCTCTCCTTGAAGAAGATACAGAAGGTTGAGGAAGATGCTGGAGGACATTCTAAAAGAAATAAATAAGCTATGCCGGAAAGAAATTGGAATGGAAACTGGAAATTGTTGCATGATGTAGAAGATTTCTAGAGGTAGAGGTTGAGGATGAAATGATGTGAAGAGATGGGCATTTTAATGAAGGATATAACGCTTGGCCTCCCCATCTTGAAAACCAAAAGTCCTGATGGCAAAATAATAATGACTGATGACCACTTTACCAAAATACTCCGCAAGGAACACGAAAAGACTTTTGTCTTATTATCTGATTTCCCTTAGAATTATTTGAAATGAAAGGGTAAAAATCTCAATATTTGAAATCAAGCCTATCTTGCATCAAATAAGCAAGAGATAGGGATGCAAACAGTCGACATAGGAAATGATATGCATATCTGGAAAATGTCAAAAAGGATGCCGAATGCGAACTTATGTAGCACAAGGCATAAATTCAAACCAAAAGAGAGCTTCATTTATAGAAAAAGGTGGGGACTTAGCCCTTACATAAATAAGTAAATAATAAATAAATAAATAAATGAAAGAAGAGAAGGAAGAAGAAGAGGAAGAAGTTCTGCCTACACATGCCTTGGGCCCTTACTCCCCAAAGCGGATCATCTTACTGATCTTAGATAACTTTCGCCTCATTAAGGACAGAAGCACCTTCACTCATTCGACTTCTCCTCGATAGAAGTTAGACATATTTTGGTGGTGCTCTGCCTTCCGACGAAGACGAACCACCATTTCCCTCAGGCTTTCAATCTCCATAGACTTCGGGTCCAGCATGAGCCCGGCTTCAAGAATCTCCTCAGGAAACATGGTGATGACATCAACAGCAACGACCTCCTCTGAAGAAGAGACCAAGCCCGCAACAGCAAAGGCTATGATGCACTTTTGTTCGGCCTCGGACAAACTGACAGCCATAGGAGTGTTAGTGGTACACCCTTCCTCACCCTCACTACCACGGATGACAGCAGTAAGTTCGGGGTTGAGAGATTGAGAGAAATGGAGAGGTGCATAGGAAGAACAAAGGAAGACATGTTTAAAGAATGTCAAGATTTGGAAACCACTGGGAAGATGAATTGACAATACCAGGGTAGCCGATGGATTTATAGAATCCCGTGAAGAAACTTAAGGGTCTTTTCCTTGAAATGATGACAGACGTATAGAGAAATGATGAATGAGATGGTTATCTGTTCCTGCATTTAATTAAGACAGCGGGAAAGGAAGTGTGCATGCGCCGCTCTCATAAAGAAGGCGTAAGACATACAGTGTCAACAAACCCATCCGAGATTAGCCAAACACTACACACATTTCGAGGTTCTCTCATGAGTGAAGAGTCTGGGGTAGTTTTGTTGGGTGTTCGTTTGTCATATACAAGACTAGATACATTTTATTGAACCTTTAATGAATATTGAATTGTGAATGACCAATGAAAATTATTAATATACTTTGTCTTAGTCCCCATGCAAGAATAGGAACGACCACTTGAAGACATGCAACGAACATACAATGGATGATAGTCTTTAGTAGATGGTCAAGAATAAGTATGGTTCTTAATGACATCATTCAAGTGTGCCCTTTTAATGATGTTTTGAATGTGGCTTAGTCTTTGAGTTTCGAGATTCAACGAAGATTCTAGAAGACTTTAGGTTCAAATCCTCTCCGTGAAGGCTTGGCCTCAACGACAGTCTCAAGCTGCCCATTGATGGCTTAACCCATTTAAGTTTCAACAACAGCCTTAAGGTTTCACAGAGATGGCTTAACCCATCTTAATTTCAAAGGTAGTCTCAAGATGCTCAGGGATGGCTTAACCCATCTCAGTCTCAAAGGAAGTCTCAAGCGGCCCAAAAATGCCATAGCCAATCTCAGTTTCAATGACAGTCTCAAGCTGCCCAAAGATGGCTTAACCTATCTCAGTTTCAACAGTAGTCTCAAGCTTCCCAGAGATGGCTTAACCCATCTTAGTCTCAACAACAGTCTCAAGTTGCTCAGAGATAGCTTAACTCATCTCAGTTTTAACGGCAGTCTCAAGCTGCCCAGAGATGACTTAACCCATCTCAGTTTTAATAGCAGTCTTAAAGCTGCCAAGAGATGGCTTAACCCATCTCAGTCTCAACAACAGTCTTAAAGCTGCCGAGAGATGGCTTAACTCATCTCAATCTCAACGGCAGTCTAAAGCTGCCCAGAGATGGCTTAACCCATCTCAGTTTTAACGGCAGTCTCAAGTTGCCCAAGGATGGCTTAACCCATCAACATCATCGTCCGACAGTTAAAGCCTTAAAAGCTTTATGGGTCGTACGACATTCAGTTACCAAAGGGGATTTCTTCATCAGTACAAGGAGTTCTCTCATAAGATCAACACCGTTGAACTCTTGGCTCCTTGTTTTCTCACTATTAAAATGTGCAGCATGGATTGAGTTGAACAACGAAAGTGGTTGCAATCCACTAACAATAATGACGAATCCTTGATTTTGCTCCCGCGATATCATGAGATTCAAATGTTTGAAATTCAATGACAAGCATCAGCAATCATATCTGCGTGAACGATCCAACAATGTGATTGGTAGCATGAAAAGATAAACACAAGAGGTAAACGACATTACAAGATAAAGATTACGCCCTGCAAACTCTGTGATTCAAATGAATGGATAAATCTAAGATGAAGACGGAGGGTGATTCAAAGATGGTAAATGCATGGTTATCCCTTGAAAAACTATAATCTAGCATTATAAAAAGATGACTTCTTGATTGAAGAGGGGTCGCACATTTCTGATAAATGCAGTTCAGTAGAGAAAAGCGTTCTTGTGAGGTTCTACCTCAGTAAGAACTAAGAGTGGAAAAGAGAGTGATATTCAAGACATGAAAAGAGAGATAATCATCTCCTACTGAGACCTGTTCTCTTAGGAAGACCAGACTCGACGGTAACACCCCTATATACATTCCACAGGTATATGGGCCGATATGCCCTCGATGTTATCTTTTCCCTTTTAATATGTCTGTGTATTTTCTTCCTTTAGAAACAAATGTATAGGTTTCCAAGCCAGTATCAAAGGTGTTTGGCTTATTTTCTTTCAAGTCGATGTAAAATGTAACAAAGGATTGACCGTTCATTGGGTTGAATATGACCCTCTAAGATAGAGAGGACGGTGTGTTCTCCTCGTACTTTCTCTGATATTATAGTTTGAAAGCCAAAGCATCCCCCAAGGTTAGGACCTCGAATCTTATGATATGAGCACCAGAGGTTCTCAGTCCCTCAAGCAAGGCGCCTAGGCTGTCTTGACGGCTTTGGTGTGATGACCCCAAATTGGAGCATCATGCAAAATAGTGCCTGAAGAAGGCCTTGTGGTAGCTCGTCAAGCCGATATACTTGTTCAACCTCTTCTTGAATTGTCACCATATGAGATGCCTCAACTACCCCGAATGCCTTCTTAAGGTTATCAAGCTGTATCTGCCCTTTTTGAATTAAAGCCTCGATGTGGTCTTTGAGGGTGACACAATCCTAAACAGGATGCCCCAACATTCTATGATATGCACAATATCTTTTATGCGTGGCAAAGTCATCATCTTCGGGCCTCTTCACCTCTGGCAAGGTAATCATCTGTTGCTCAATCAACATTTGGAGTAGAGTGAGTACCCACTCCTTATCGAAACTGTACACCTTCTTATTTTGCTCCTCACAGTAATCCTTTCCATAGAGATTCCAAGGTGGGGGGATATAGGACTGGGTTTTCTAACCCATCTGAGGTGTCCCCTGAGCATTTGCAGGGCTCACCATTTTAGAGAAGTCCCGGGTTTGAGGTGAAGTCTTCTTGGGGTTTGACATAGTGACAACAGCGCTGATCACACCTTTTTGTTGATTGCCCCGAGAATTGCTGCGACTACTATTTGAACCTTGATTATTTTCTCCACTTGATGCTGGAGTTTGAAGCTTACCATGATGTTTAAATAGACTCTCTATCCGGACCGCTTTAGAAATCAGATCCAATATATAGGTTGGGTTTGACACCTCAACATGCAGGGAGATTTTCGACCGCATGTTGCTCACACATGTTTGGACTGCGTCAATTTCTGGCATGGGAGTAGCTTGATGCGCAGCTAGATCTCTCCATCTCGCAATGAAATGATCGAATGGCTCATTTGGATTCTGGGCCATTGTGAGAAGCTCAATAGTTTAAACTTCCCTTTCAACCTCATAGAAGCATTTGTAAAACAACTGCTCCACTTCTTCCCAGGTCTGCATCGAATGCGGAGGAAGTTTTGCATACCACTTGAATGTTGGCCCATCAAGGGTTTCAACAAACTGATGGAGAAGAAGCCTTCCATCAGCTAATGTTTCTTGACATGCTGAGTAAAAGTGGGCAATGTGTTGATGAGGCGAACTTGTGTCGTTGAAGTGCGGAAGTTTCCCTTTCTGATAATTTGGGGGAAACGGGAGCTGGTCGATATAAGCTGGGTAGGGCTTCTGATACAGTGCTGAAGCTTGGATGCCTGGGATCTGCCTGCCTTGCAAGGTACGGGTGACCATGGCATCAATGTCGATTTGAGAAACCTGTGGGGAGAAGGAATGGTCATGGTAGGAGATGACTTCCTTGGGACCGGGTTAGACAGATGAGGAGAATTGGCTTCTTGGTGTGCTAAATTCCCAAGAAGTTGGGTACTCTCCATCAGGTCAACATTCTCCATCATCTTACGAATTATGTCCTTGAACCAATTCATGCGATCTTCTTCATCGTCAGTGGGCTCATCAACAACCATCACGTTGACAGTTTCCATCGGAGGATTGATCACTTGTGCAATCGGGGTCTGTGCACATGCAAAATTGGGTGTGGCAAGTCGGTCACTAAGAGCATGCCCCGACTGAGATTGAGCCTTGTACACTGACCTAGTCAGGACAGGTTCACGACAGTCTTGGGACCGAAAGTGATGCATGATTGGGCCGTCTCCCACGACGTTAACAACCATGCATGATTCTTCTATCTCAGGCTCTGCTGCAACCCGTAGTGGATAAAAGGGATTCTCGGCCAAGGGATCAGTAGGTGTGCTTGCCCCGAATGACTTGGGCTCTCCTCTTGGGACTATCCGCAAGCCTGGGTCAAGTTTGGCTTTCAAGCTCTGGTGTATTTCTCTCCAAAACTGAGATTGGGACCGTGATTGTGAAAGGTCTACTCTCTTCAAACATGAGCGAGTCGTTTCCATGAGGTGTGGCAGGGAATGCGGGTCAGGGACAAAGGTCGGCTCGGGCTTTAGTCTTGGCCTGGCGAGTGTCTCCCGTGTACTTGGCTAAATGCAATTAAAGGACTGCCCTGAGTAGTGCGGTATGTATGCATCAAGTATACAAGGCCAGGTCTAAGAGGACCCGAGTGGTTCGAGGCAGCCTAAGGGTTGCCCCGAAGTGCAGCTCGAGTGGGTGGACCACAAGCCCTGATGCATATGTGGGAGGTGGCGGCCTTAAGAACTCTGCCTCCAAGTGTTGAGCCTCTATTTATAAGAGCCCGATGTGATAAAACATGGGGGGTGGCCTCTCGGAGATCCACAGAAGCATTTGCAGGCAGACTGTCATGCGCAGGAGGGGAAAGGGCTGCCTTTTAGCAGTCCCGAGCAGTAGGACAGGCAAGTGACTTTTCGGTAGCGAGGTGCATGCTATACACAGCGGCTAATGCACCACCCATGCAAGGTGCTTTGGTGGAGGGTCCATCAAGGCTAGGAAATGGGGAGCGAGGGACTTCTGGGTCCCTCCTCGCACGAACCCAAGTCAAGACCTAGGAGCGTGACACAGGGTCAATGCTCAGAAGAAAGGTCAGAAACGAGGTTTACGGAACTTGCTCTCAAGGCGGACTCACAAGTACGGGGATTAGAAGTCCCTGACTCGGATGAAAGGGTTGCGTAAACCCGAAGACATGTGTGTGTGAAAGTAAACAGGAAATAGAAGAAGAGAAGGCAAACAAGGACGATCCCACTATGGGGTAATGTGTCTTCAGTGGAATCGCCAAGCTGGTTAGAACTTTAATCTCACCCTCGGGTCGAGGTGACCTAGTGGCTTGGCTTCGGGTTTGATGTGGACTCAAGACCTGAGACCACTCTCTCGAGAACCGTGTCGAGAGGACACAAGCAAGATTACCAACTGGTGAGAGAGGAATTAAGGTGTGAGGTGGGACTTACCTCACCTAGGTCTGTGACTCACTCGAGCTAACTCGCATGGGTGCCCTCTTAGATCACGTTAGAATGCCCCCCAGATTAATGATCGGGTCGAAATTGCCTCTTTTGGCCTATTTCTTCTTTTCCTAAAATTACATGAACACACATTAGATTACACAACAAGTGGGTTTGAAGACCCCACCATGTCATAGGATGAGCACACACAGGCGTGTGTACTCAAAGGAAAACAGAAAATAACATGATGGGGTTCGTATCAATTCGACAGCCTTCTGACGCCTCCTTGACAAAGGACCCTTGATACATATTTTACAATAATAAAACAAGAAGTGAGAAGGATATAAGAAAGTAAGTGAATGAGAAAAGAAGGGAAAAAGGTTTAGTCAGACGGTTAGGTTGGCACAATGATAAGACCGGCACAGAGGTTAGTCAAGTACGGCAGATAGACGGGCTCGATAACTTGACCGGCAAGACGTCTAGACTGCTCGTTAACGAGACTACCACGATGGTTGGTCGCTCATAATGGCTAATCTGACATGGCAGTTAGACGGTCTTGGTAACTAAACAGGCACGACGGCTAGGCTACTCGATGTCGAGACTGACATGCTTGCACGAGGCTCATGCTTCCCCTCTGATAAAACAAATAAAGGGGGAGAAGGAGAACTCATATTTGGTGACCTGCACTATCGTGCAAGGCAGAAAAGAAGGAAGAAAGAAAGGAGGGAGTCACACTCGGCAGCATTCACTGCCGTGCAAGACAGTAAGGAGAGGGAAAAAAGAGAGTCGTGCTCGACAACACTCACTGCCGTACGAGACAGAAAGGAGAGAGAATGAGATCGTTCAGACACAAATCCTCTGTGAAGACATGCTGCCTGAACCTCCTGACTCTGATGAACCCTCAACGTCCCAGCCATGGTAGGTCTATCGAGGATGAAGCAGAATGAAATCTATGAAGAGGGAAGCTATTCGCCAAGCAAGGCTGGCCCCTAAGCCTAGGGAACCTAGTCCACCTGCATCTGCTCTCAAGAGTGGTAAAAGGAGACGAGCACCAAGGGCCACTCAACCACTTATAAAGGTCGCATTCTTCAAGCCTTTTCCTCCTCTGCCAACTTTGTAAGACTTCTTCCTCGAGTCAGTTGCTGTCACTGACGGCCCACAATCCCATCAAGAAGATACCCATAAGTCTTCCTCATCTCAGGCTCCCACCACGTCCGATAAGGGTGACGACATTATAAGCACCCCCAAATGGTCCAAGCAGGGTGAAGACCTAAAAGATTCTCTGCACACGTCCAATTCCAGTGATGACACTAAAAGCTACCCAGATCGGTCCAATCTGAGTGACGACCATAAAAGCTCTCCCCCTTCTTCTGTCCCCAACTCTTCTGGCCCTTCTTCTCTACAACATGTCTCCTGCAGGTTCAGTAAACAAATGCCCAGACTTTGAGGCTCTTGATGAAGAGCTGAAAAGTTGCAACACTAGCAAACGACATCGGAGACAGCTGAAAAAGACGGTGGCCTAAGCAGGTGGCTTCCTATCAGTTGCTGATGCCTTGGCTTCTAGAGCCAATGTAAAGCCTCCTCACGCTATCAAAAGTCTTCCAAAGCAGCGCATGAATAGTAAGGCCAAGAAACCTCAATGGCCCCTTGAGCCTAACTTCGAGCAAAGGATGAGAGAATCAAGAGGGCAGAGCTTCTATTCTCATGAGGCATGCCACATGGTGCAGCTCTCGGAAGCAGTAACCATGCTGGCCCGATCATTTCAGGTCAGGGAAGAAGTTACAGCCACCTGTGCAGAAGCCGAAGCTTTTGAGGTACCCTGGTCCTCCACTTATCCCTTACTTAACACATTGACCAACCCACCACACCTTAAATTCTCGGAATCATCATTGATCCCATATACCCAACCATCCTAAAGACCTAGACCGCCATTAACCTCCATTTTACCAATACCTACTCCTATTACCCAATCCAACCAGCCCACACCAGACTTTACTAGACCTATCCAGTCGACACCAAGTTCAGTGGCACAATCTTTATCTACTCAACCCTTACAAACTCCCCAATCCACACCAGTTGTACAACAAAGATAACCAGTACCCCAAAACCAACCTTCACCATCCAAACCTACATCTCAACCCTCTATACCACCCAAACCCATGGTGTCAGATGCCTGGTCTTGACCCCCAATTTGCGGTACATCAGCTCGGCATTGACCCATCTTTTAAACCTGTGAAGCATAAATCAAGAAGGTTTCGGCCTGATCTTGAAATGCAGATAGATGCTGAGGTTACTAAGCCCAATGAGGTAGGTTTTATCCGGGAAGTCAAATACCCAAAATGGATTGCCAATTTTGTACTAGTTAAAAAGAAGAACGGGAAAATTAGAGTCTGTATTGACTTCCGTGACTTGAATGTTGCCTATCCAAAGGACGACTTCGCGTTGCCATTCACATAAATGCTTATCGATTCCACAGCCCATTGCCAGATTTTCTCCTTCATTGATGGATATTCAGGGTACAATCAAATAAGGATGGTGTCAGAGGATGCGGAGGCCACCACTTTCCTTACCCCCAAGGGGGTCTTCTGCTACGTAATGATGCCATTTGGTTTGAAGAATGCAGGTGCCACTTATCAGCGAGCAATGACCACCATTTTCAAAGATATGTGGCTGAGGCCTGATTTTCTCTAATTCCCTCACACGGGGGTGCGGGGAGAAAATCCTCTCTCAAACAACCGCCTAAGGCTGACACGCATGGTGCGTCGGGTGACATGGGCATGCTAGCTTTCTAGAGTGCGGATAGGCTACCAACAACGAGAGAGATTTTACGATGGGGAAGGGTTGATCTGCTTATCTCGTTGTTGCGGGTTCGTGGGACAAGTCCTGGTGATTTGCACTCTAAGATCAATTACTAAAGCCCTCCGGTTGTTCACCAATGCTATTTGGTCAGGGTGTCTCTTCAGACGCTCCGACCCTCTTCTCTCCTCTCAAGGCTAGGTTCGGATGGATGTCTTGATTCTTCGTTCCGGGGTTGGCTTTCTTTTTCGTCGATCGAACAAGGAAGTGGGGAACTTTGTCGTTCTTATCAGGCTATCTAAGTGAGGAGGAGGGATTAGACACGGACGCGTGTTGGTTTGAACCCTTCTAATTTGCTTGGGTCCTTGTGTGGAAGAAGAAAGGAGAAAGTTTCGGAAGCGATAAACATCTTCAAGAAGAGGAAAGTGCGTACTTGCGTGGTCAGGGGTATTTCCCTCTCTTGCAAAATTTTTCTCTCTCCTCTCCTTGGGACACTAGGGCTAAGAGAAAAAAACAAGCAGAATCAAGCGTAATGCCTTTTCTTTATTGAATTGTAATCCTCTTTTTACGATTGACTTAAGCCTGTTTATATAGAGTTTTCCCCAAACAGGGGTGGATACTAAAAAATTAAGCCTAAACACAATTAAAATTAATTAAAAAAATTCTTGAAATTGGGTATAATGACCGAAATGCCCTTTAAGTTCTTTTGTGTGAATGACAAACCCATCCTTTCTTGAGAAGCCTACCGCCATCATCGAACTTTGAGAGCTCTTCTCGATAAATTGCAGCATGAGTTTGGTTGATCTTTTGTTGTATTCTTGTCGTTTGTTTTCTTGTGATCGTTTTGATGTCTTTTGATCATATTGTGGCAATCCCTTTTGTGAGGGAAGGAGTCTGGTCAGTTTGTGTGTTCTTTGACGACTTCTTTCTTTATCGGTAGTATCTCAGTGAGTTTGGCGAAGGTTTTCTTCGAGTGTTTTTCTTTACAAAAAGGTTTTAATTTGTTTTGCATTGTTCTTGGACTTCTAATGGATCGTTGGAAAAGGGATTTTCGATGATGGTGATTTTTCTTGTTTTTATTCTTGTGACCTCGGGTTTCATGCCTCTTTCAGTTTTTCTTTGAGTGTTGCTTGTCGTGTTTGATGTGGGTTCGCTTCCTAGAAGTGTTCCTTTCTTGGTATTAGCTTTACGATGGTCGTTTGGCATGTCTATTCGGATCCTATACACGAGATGGCGGGGATAAGGCTTCAACTCTTGTTCATGTAGGCATTTTTTCGTTGGTCATCTTTATTCGAGGCTTATTTCCTCTACAACTACTATTTTTTGTGCAGCTATGTCTTGTACACCGCGGTGATCGGGATGTAGCCGGCTCTGTTCCTTTATTTGATTGAAGGGCTGAGGTATGTCAAAAATGACATATAACAACTTGCCTTAATGGATGCTACGCTTCAAGAGAGGTGAGAAGTGCAACATTCAGAAAGAAGTGGGTTTTGACGTCAAAGCTCATCGTTTTAGAATCCTTGCCAAGATGTTTTGGAGGCCCATGTGTTAGATAGACGGTAGAAGAGCCCTTGGCAGGCCATGAGCTGCTTCATCAGAGCTTGGGGATGATTTTTGGTTGGTCAGGGTACCTCTTCCGGTTCCCATCCTATCGGGTCTAATCGGGGGCTTCTGTGTGGCCTGTTTCGAAAAGTTTGGACCAGTAGATAGGGATTCCAAGGTGATCCCTTTGGCAAGACCCTGAGTTTTTTTGGCTAGGGTGTTGTTCCTCCGGCTTGACAGTCGCGTGCCCTCGGGGGGGGGGGGGGGGCATCTTTGCCCAGTTTGAGTGATTTTCCTTTTTCCGTTTCTTCTTTCTTGTTTGATCATTTTTGGGACGGCACTGGGCCGGGAGGTCTTTGTGGTGGCCCTGAGGTCAGAGAATTTTTGGAGGGTGGCGTTGAGGCCTGAAATATTTTAGAGGGCGGCGCTGAGGCTGAAAAGTTTTGGAGGGCGACGTTGATGCCTGATTTTTGCTTTGTGAGGTGGCGCTGAGGCCGAAAATTTTGTTTGGAGGGTGGTGTTGAGGCAGAAATTTTTTTTTTTTAGAGGGCAGTGCTGAGTCTTGAATTTTGCTTTTGTGGGGTGCGTAGAGGCCGAAATTTTTAGAGGGCGAAGCTGAGGCTTGAATTTTGTTTTGTGGGGTGGTGTTGAGGCTGGAAATTTTGTTTGGAGGGTGGCGTTGAGGCCGAAATTTTGTTTTTTGGAGGGAGGCACTGAGGCCTGAATTTTTTTGTTGTGAGGTGGTGTTTAGGCTTAAAAATTTTGGAGGGAGGCTAAAATTTTGTTTTTTTTTAGGGTGGTGCTGGGGCCTGAATTTTGTTTTTGTAGGGTGACACCGAGGCCTAAAATGTTTGGAGGGTGGCCCTGAGCTCGAAATGTTTTTAGAGGCGGTGCTGAGGCTTGAATTTTGTTTTTGTGGGGTGGCGCTGAGGCCTGAATTTTGTTTTGTTTTTGCTCCAAGTGCCCTTTTCGAGTTTTCACTTGAATTAGGAGTGGTGCCACGGTGATGGTTTTCACCAGCTTCCCTTTTGAGGTATTTTTGCCCTTGACTTTGGGGTCATGTCCACCTTTTGCTATCTTCCATTTTTACTCATAGCGCCCTTTTCTTTTGAGGTTTTTGCCATGCCCTTTTTTTTTTTTTTAACTCATCGTTGCACATTCCAGTGAGGGTTGTTGAGGGAGAGCCATGACGGGAGCCCTGGGCCTGGTCATTTTATTTGGAGGACTTGTTGCCTGTTGATGACGCGTGGTCGAAGGAGATGATGGAATTCGGAAAGGCACGACAGGCCTTTCTTCGGTGACGTGAAGTTTCTGCCAGGTGAAGCGTCGGTGCGAAATCTACCTTGTGATCTGGTGATAATGGTGCCTGAAAGTAGTGGCAGCGACGACGCTGACTGTTTGAGGAGTCGGCGCATCGTTCGACGACATATGTTGGTGTAGTTGTACGAGGCATCCTTTTGGGAAATGGCAGGTGCTTTTATGGTGAGCATGCAATTTTCTCTATAAAAGGGGGCGTTCGGGCCAAAATGCAGCATATGGAACTGTCCTTTGCTTGTTTAGAGTTGAGCTTGCTCCAAGAGGCTCTGTAAATGGGTCATCTTTTTGATGGAGGGCTTGAGCCCTCTAGTCGTTTTCATGCTTTTGGGAGCTGGAGAAGGATGCTTGTCACCGTGTGCCCAACGTCAGTCGACGTCAGATCCGGTCTCATTCATTCAAGGATGGGTCATGAAGTTCTTGACTCAGCTATCCCTTTGGTGGTGAAGATCGACCAAATGGGGAGATTTGTCATATTCGTTATCTGGCGCTTCGATAAGTCATCTGTTATAACAAGAGGGGTGTCTTGTTTTAGCCTTATTTGGATAGCGCTCCTTTTTCGCCTTCACTTTGTCGTGAAAGAAGAACAAGGAGTCTTCTTCGGATTTTCTAAGGGCTTGTTGAGGGAGAACTAAGGCCTTGTTAAGGGAGAACGAGGTTGCTCCTTGGAGATGTCCAAGGGCTACTTGCATAGGCAGGTGGCAGCCTCATCACTCGTACGAGGGAAGTCCTTCTATCTCGGTATTCCAAGCGGTCTATAATGCGAAAGAACCTGCATCTTGTTGAGTGATGTCTTTGAATTTTGGTGTTCGATTCCTTTACGACAGGGTCAATCGATCATCTGTGCCTTGAGGAAATCGAAGTATCTTTTCATAGTAGTTCCGTAGAAGCAGTCTTTTTTCCCTTGTAACTGAGACTTGTATTCCTTCTTGTTTTATGGAGGATAACGTTGTTGTAACAGAGACTTGTATTTCCTTTTGTTTCATGAATGAGAATCTTCTTTTTGTTTTCTGCTTGGGTGTTTTTGCCTTTTCTTATTTCTTTTTTTTTGGTATTTTTCTTCTTTGCTTCTATTTCCTTATCAAGGGATATCCTACCCCGTTTGGACGGCTCAAATGCGTCCTTTTGAGTGTGTGAGTAGTGAGAGGAACAAAGTCCCTCTCGCTTGTGGGTGTGTGATTGTGTGATGGTCTATGTAGAGGAGCGATATGTCCCTTAGTGTAGTCCGGCGTAGGGTGTTTACGTACTTGGGTGGCGCTTGACTTGGTGCACGCGTGCCATCTCTTCGGGTGTGTCGTGGACGAAGGAGGACCACGACTCGGGTTTGGTGGCATGCTTTGATTGCTGCATGGTTGCTCTTCTTTGGGATGAGCGCCATCAACGTCCTTCATCCGGCATCTTTTATTGCGCATGCATCTCAATACCCTCTCTTAGGGATAATATTTCTTCAAATACTGACCGTTGATTAGGGGCATAGCCTCCTTGACTTCATGGTTGACTAGCAGATGAACCCTATTGGGGAAGGCTTTCTTCACTACTAAGGGACCTTCCCATTTCGATTCAAACTTTCCCTTATTTCGTCCATGAGATACAATGGGCATTATTACTACTAAGACTAGTTCTCCTTTCGTGAGCGTCCTTATTTTGATAGATTTGTCGAAAGCTTGCTGCATGCGATTCTTGTGGATTTCGAGGTTTTGTTGTGCCTGCAACCTTTCGTTAAGCGCATCTAACTCTTGATGGCGAAGAGCAACTTGTTCTTCTTCCTTTATCCCGTGATGAAGGGCTATCTTGAGGGAAGGTAGTTTCCAGGGGCAGAACAGCTTCCCCTCCATAGACCATGGAAAAAGGGGTCGATTGAGTCGAGCCTCGGGTGGAAGTGCAGGATGCCCATAGAACCTTTGGTAGTCTTTCGTGCCAGTCTCTTTTAGTGTCAGAGACAACTTTCCTCAAGGCGTTGCATAGAGTTTTATTAAAGGATTCAGCCAAACTGTTGGCCATTGGGTGATACATGGTTGAATAAACCCAAGTAAAGCTGAATTATTCAGCCAATTTATCGATTTGGCCACTTCGAAATTCAAGACCATTATCAGAAGTGAATCCAGTTAGGAACGCCAAACTTGTATATGATGTGATGGCGGACAAAAGTGGCCACTGTAGGGCCAGGGACTTTCTTGATGGGGACAGCCTTGGCCCATTTGGAGAAGTAGTCTATTGCAGCGAGTATGAATATGTGCCTCAAGGATGATGGTGGATCAATGGGACCCATGATATCCATGCCCCATTGGGCGAATGGCCACGATGCCACAGTCGAATGGAGAGGCTTCGGGGGCTGGTGAATAAGACTCGAGTTAATTTGGCATACGGGGCATGTTTTTACGAATGTGATGGAATCGGTGTTCATGGTAGGCCAGTAATAATCTATCCGGGCAATCTTGTTTCATAGTTTAGGCCCCAATTGGTGCATTCCGTAGATCCTCACGTGGACTTCTTTGAGTACCTTCATTGTATCTGAGGAGTAGATCGTTGTAGGAGACTCAGAATAGGGTGTCGTTTTGGCATGTGTATTGCGTAGCTAATCTTCGGATCCTGTTTCGTTTGACTGGATCTTCGAGGAGTTGGTTATGTTGAAGGTACATTTTGATAGGGATGCGCCAATTGGTTGTCTGCTCCACCTCCGGGCGTAGTTGTTCAGATGATTCTATTCTTCCCTCTGGTCTTTCTCCTTCGTCAAGTGTTGAGGAATCCGTGGAGGGGGTTGTATCCGAGGAGTTTGTTTTTTCTTGCTCAGTGTGTTTTGCTCGCCTTTCCTCTTTAGGCTCCTTGAAGAGTTCTGCGGATCTCCATTCCACCACCCATATCAGCGTGATTCTTCTTAATGACACATGTATTGTTACCCCTAATTTGGCGAGTGCGTCAGCTTGTGCATTAAGCCTTCGGGGGACATGCTCTAGGATGACTTCCACAAATTGGGTGAGTAGTGATTTCGCTAATACAAAGTAGGGCTAAAGGTTTTCTTTCCTTAAGTTGTACATTCCTTTGAGCTGTCTGATTACCAGCTCAGAATCACCGTAGACACTCAAGTGCTCCAGGTCCATGTTGGAGGCTATCTCTAACCTTATGATGAGCGCTTGATATTTTGTTTTATTGTGTGACTCTGGCTCTGGGAGAGAGAATGACAGGGGCATGAGACTGTTATGGGGGGTAGTGAATACAATCCCTGCTCCTCCTTTTTCAACCTAGAATGCTCCGTCGAAGCGCATTTTCCATTTGGGTGAGGCTTCCATCTGGAAGACCTCCTCGTTGGGAAGATCGTCGATGAGTCAGGAACCTGGTGGCAAAGGATGGGTGCCTAAGAAGTCTAGGCCTTGCCCTTTTACAGCCTTCTGGGGACGTATGTGATGTCGAATTCCATGAGGAGCAATGACCATTTTGCGAGTCGCCCTGTCAGGCATGGTCTCGACATGAGGTATTTTATTGGATTTTCTCTAGAGATAAGTTGTATTTGATGTGAAAGGATGTAGTGACACAATTTTTTAACTGCAAAGACTAGGGCTAAACACATTTTTTCTATTGGCAAGTAGTTCTCCTCTGCCCCTTGCATCCTCCTACTTAGATAATACAAGGCTGTCTCCTTCTCGGCGTTGTTGTTTTGAGTGAGTAGGCTGCCGAGCGATTGATCCAACGCGATCATGTAGAGAATGAGGCGCTTTCCTGGTATCAACGCAAAAAGGACCGGGGGTTTGAGCAAGTAACTTTTGATACTATCAAAGGCTATTTGACACGCCTCATCCCATACGAATGGTACCTCCTTTTGTAAGACGTGGGAGAAAGATTGGCATCGTCCTGACAAATTGGAAATGAACCTCCTTATATAGGCCAATTGGCCTTGGAGAGACTTGAGTTCTCACAAGTTGTGAGGCGGTGGAATTTCTTGAATGGCCTTGATTTTGAGAGGTATGATTTCGAGACCCTGTATTTGATGATGAACCCCAAGAATTTCCCTGATCGTACCCTGAAGGCACACTTTAAGGGTTTCATCTTGAGTTGATGGAGGCGGAGTCTCTCAAAGACCTTCCCTAGGCTTCTTATATGGTCACCCCTATCGTTAGATTTGACAACGAGGTCGTCGATATAGAACTCGACTTCTTTGTGGAGCAAAACCTCGAAAACAATGGCCATGGATCTTTGGTATGTAGCGTCAACGATTTTGAGCGCGAATGGCATTATTCTATAACAAAAGACTCCTTTCGGAGTCAGGAATGCTGTGGCTTCTTCGTCTTCTGGGGCCATTCTTATTTAGTTATAGCTAGAATAGCCATCCATGAAAAAGCATGCTTGGCTACCGGTGGTCGAGTTGACTAGAAACTTAGTGAACGGGAGCGAGAAGTCGTCCTTTGGGCAAGCTGAGTTTAAAGCTCGGAAGTCGATGCAGGCTCTGATCTGTCCATTCTTCTTTCTGACGAGGACGATGTTGGCCAACCACCTGGGGTATTTGACTTCTCGAATGAATCGTGCTTCCTTGAGCTTATCCACCTCTCCTTCGATTTGACTTTTTAATTCTTCTTTGAACCTCCTTGATTTCTATTTGACTAGCTTTCATGAAGGGTCGATCCTCAGCTTGTGGACTGCAACTCGCGGGTCGAGGCCCGACATTTCTTCGTAATGCCAGGCGAACACATCTCGGTTAGCCCTCAGAAATTCAGTGTATTCCTATTTTTCTGCTGATGGTATGATGATGGAGATAAACATGAGTCTCGAGTCAGCGTCATCACCCAAGTTTATTTCCTCCAGATCGTCGGCTGTGGCTTGTCTGCCACGTTTTAAAATTTCTGGGGCTTCTTCTATTTCTTCTGTTTCAGGCGAGTATGGATCCTCAACTGGTTCGTGTGTTCCTCCTACTAGCTCTGCATGCCTCGAGTCAGGTCCTGTCGTTTCTTGGGATTGCTGATCAAAGGATTCTTCTGATGTGCATCCTTGGTGGAGTACAAGCGTCTCTTGCGAAGTCGTCACGTGAGAAGCTTGTTCGGCAGGAGAGGGTCGTGGAGGGAAGCTTGGTCATCGTAAGTAATTGATGCCCTCTTTCTGATCAGTCAAAGAGGCCATGGCTTGAATGACGACAAAAGGCACTAGCATTCCCTTGTCATCGTTCAACCCTTGATTTCGGGAGGGCTCATAGTCCATTTTCTTCATGATTTGATGAGCTTCAAGACTATATAGGTCCCACTTAGGAACTATGATGGCTTGTAGGAGGGGATCATTCTGTGGGTTTGTTCGCATGTCTACTCGTTAAATTTCCGGGGTGAACCTGGGTAAGGGTTCGGAGGTGCATCTTAGGGGTATCCCTTCCTCTATTTTAGCCTTCCCTTTCCTTATGGCCTGTGCTTGTTCGTGGATGTCCTGCTCGTATTGTCCGCAGTCGAGGTTGAGGCTTATGCCTAGGCTCCACGCTGCTGGTCAAGGATGCTGGGGGCATCATGAGAGGGGGAGGATTGGCTGCTCCTTGTTTCTTGACTCAGGGACTTGAGCTCTCTCTTCTGTCTTTCGGCGATGGTGATAGACAGAGTTTCAGGGATTTGAAGGGTCTTGAGAGAGTTTTGCTGCCATGTCGTAGGAGTCTGGCGTAGGCCATTTTTGTGGTCTTTGATATGCAGTGTCTCAGGTATTTGCAATACTTTGAGCTTCTTGTCAGTATGGATCGTCTGTGTCTTCCCCTCTTTTCTTAATGAGGATGGTATGCACAGAATTTTTCGATCTAGTTTTTGCCCAGCCCTGCTTCCGCGCATCGTCTACATTTTGAGAGAGGTGGGGATGTGCAATCTTTTCATGCCTTTTTGCTCGAAAATGTTTGTAGGTGGGATTAGTTTGGCAACTGTGACTTTATTGCGCCCATCTTCGATCTCCACGGTTAGCGATTCTTATGGTGCAAGACTTCGGGGTGGACCTCCCTCCTCTCCTTTCTAGTTTGGGATGTCAGCAGCGAGGTTCCCGTCTACCAGTGTTAGGGGTATCGTCATCCCATATCTCTTCTCTTCCTGAAAAAGGTAGTCGAGAGACTTTGTCATGTCTTCGATATCTTCGTGAGATGTCGGAGCGGTTTCTTTTTAACCGTGGATTCAAGCTCCGTTTTACTAACGTTTCGAGCTTTTCAGGTCGCATTGGGTTCGCAAAGTAGTATTTTGCGTCAGCATATTACGATTCAGCAATGGGGAATAGCCTTTTATCAGCATAGACTGTTTGTTGCTTCCCATCTCGGCTGTATTTGAGACATTGATGGAGGGTGGATGGGACCACTCCTTGCTCGTGGAGCCAAGGGCGACCGAGTAGGATGTTGTAGGAGGTTTCGGCGTTGATGACATGGAATAATGTGGTGGTGTTTAAATCTCCGATCTTGAGTTTAAGTCGGATTTTTTCGGTTAGCTTTTCCCCAGATTGGTTGAATCCCTAGACGGTTATGGCTTTTGGTTCGAGTTGGTCTGTGCTTAGGCCGAGCCGGCTGAGAATTCTTCGTGGAATTAAATTTACTACAAATCCCCCATCCAGCATGATCCGGTTGATCTGACAGGCATGGAGTTCGCCTGTCACAAAGAGGGTCGGTTATGTAGTCCGTGTCCCAGTTGTAGGTCATCATCTAAGAAGGTGATGGCCATGCAATTACTGAGTACCGTAGGGTCTACTTCAATCTACTAGACCTCGGTCTCGTCGACCTCCGAGGTGGAGAGCACTTGTATGAGAGCCATTTGGAAATCTTTGGATAACATAAGGGAGTCATAGATGCTGAGGAGAGTGGGAAGTTTCCTCAGGTGTCCGATGACGTCGTACTTCATTTTATCAGTCTCGTGAGAGGTAGCCTTTTAGCTTTCCACCACTCTTGGAGGAGTGGGCCGAGACGGATAACTTTTTTAGCAGCGACGGTTTGTCCCATTCGCCTGCGAAGCTTGGGTGCTAGTTACTCTTTTAGGTCAGTAGGGCGAATCAAGGGGTACTATTGTGGCTGGAGCACGAGGGAAAGGATGGGGCGGTGCTGGCACAGTAGCTCGAGAGTGGTTGAAAGGCGTCTCCAGTCGCGTAGGTGAAGTTCTCTCGGTTTGGCCCGACCCGAAGATGGATCGATGTGAAGGGGGGACTGTTTTGGATAGGGGACCGGTGGCGGTCCTGGGTATTTCAAAGTTTTAACCTCATGCCTGATCGTGGTCGATTTGCTCGACCGGAGCCAGGGTATGTCCTTGATGGAACACCAACATGTAGCAAGGTGTTAACATTTCTGGAGTGGGTCTTCTCGGGTTTCATGATGCTTTATTTGGGGAAGGTCGCCAGGGATCTGTTGTCACAGATTTGGATGCTTGACGGCCTTTGGACAAACATTGCGATGGGTTGTAATCGTGACGCTTCCGGGGTTGGGCTTCCTGGACTTGCTCGTGACGACCTTAAGGCTGAAGGGTTGCCGACTTGATCAGTCATCGTGGGCTCAGGTGACATTGTCGATTCTGGATTCCTCCGCCTGTCACAGTGGATAGAAGCTATTTCTCTTCAACAGGTCTTCCAAAGTCAAATAGCTCATGGTCGTCCGTCGCGGCTCTCCTTCCTTTGCGTGGGGGGTCGGCTGGATAGTCTCCTTCGGTGCACCCTCATTTTTTTCAGTGTGGCGCCCGTCCTTGCATGGGTGTTGTGAGCTACCGGAGTGTTTGGGATGGCCTAGATTCATTCCTTCGTGTTGCACAAGACTCGTCACTTGGGATGCCTGCCTGTCTGGTTTGGTGGGTCTTATGGCTTTCAACATATATGTGCAGGGGTTTTTGTGACCTTCATCTGATCTGAAGGCCGTGTGCCTTCATGGGCTTGCCATGTGGATTGCCCCGAGCAACGAGCTTTTCATGTGGCATGGAGGCGGTCAGCAGACTGCGTGTGGTGAACTTGGGTATGAAGAGACCCAAGGTGGATGAAGGGATTGAGACGGGTTGCCACCCACCCCGAATTGCCATTGCAATAGTTAGGCCATCGACGATGATGACAGTGTGCGTGAAGGAGGGCAGACTTGCGCGGATGGTGTGTGGGATGGGCCATCCTGCTTTACGGGCATCGGTGGAGGTGGAAGCCCTGTTGTGGTTCACTGAGTGGCGGGGAAGCCCACATCTAGGTCTACGACTGACTACGTGCCAGTCGTGATGGTGTGGAAGAGCGACCGTGGCGCAGTCCTTGGAGGTAACCCTAGTGGATGCCCTCCGGTCAAGAGTGGTGGAAGGAGTAGCGGCATGGATGCCCATACTTCGTGTTACCCTAGATTGGATCAGGGTGGCAGAGTCAGTTAACCCACTTGGTAATCCTGCATGTGTCCTCTCAACACGGTTTACGAGAAAGCGGTCTCAAGTCTTGAGTCCACGTTGAAGCCAGAGCCAAGCCACCAGGTCACCCCGACCCAAGGGCGATATCGAAGCATCTAACCAAAGATACCTGTATATTTGAATATCCAAGAAGCTAAAAAGAATCGTGGGATTGTTAACAGCTCTCACTCAAAATATAACACATAAAAACTATTACCTCAACATTCTCATGCCTGTGTCATAAAGTAGTATAGCAAGTCTCATACCAAATAGTAACTCAATGGCCATTTGGTTTCGCAAAATGCTAAAACCAATTTCTTTCTTAGTTGTAAATACATACAAACCAAGTTAGCTAATCAACACAATGTGTCATGGAAGCCTAACAAGATGGCCATCCTATGACATGCCCTATGGTTCATGGTCTTAGGTAATCGTGGATTCTAAAGAACAAAAAATAGGCCACATAATCGATACTATAAAAACATGAGTCGAGACATGTGGGTATTTAAAATATGTGTATAGATTAATGACACTTTCTCACATGTACATCAAATACTTTCAAGACCCAATGTTTTTCCTCTTATAAAAAACTCTTGACTGGATATACTTTCACAAATAATAGTTAGAAGATAGTATGGTGGTTTAAAATGATTTGTCTTAAATACTTAGTGGTCCTCACAAGACAAAGGGGTTTTCATAAAACAATATCCATAGACTTAGGTTTTTCACAAATGATCCAATTTAATTTGAAAATACATGATTATTATTCATAAATCATTTTACCACATTTACCTTTAATTACTTACCAAGTCATGTTTATAGTCACAACAAATCATAAAGTCCATCTTATAATTTTATCCAAAATAAAGCATGACTAAAGAATGGTTATCAAAACCTGACAAAATGTTTCTTATTGGCAAATATGGAGACTTTATTCTGAGATCATCAACACATATAAAAAGTCATATTGCTGGACATTATTGAGAGGATGGTCACTAAGACCAAGTTCCATTAGAACACTCCTTTAGTCCTCACATATTTGAATGAGCCACACCCATCTCTCATGTTACATATTTAGATTCATAGTCCTTGATCAAACCACATCACCATGTATATCACTACCTTAAGTAGTTCTTACAAGCACAAGGAGATATTAAAACATAGAGTATTAAAACATAGAGATATACTAAGGATCAGATCCTTAATGCTACTAAACAATGGCTTGTTAAGAGGGAAGTTCGGCCTAGACAAGTCCTTGAAACCATAGAAAACGAAAGTGATGCAGTGAATACCCTCATTTATACTATTACACTTCACTTTGTTGGTAGTACTGCTCTTTTAGCAGCAAGGTCGGAAGATTTATTATCTAATCTTCGTTACCATACTCTGTCACATTTTAAATGGTACAAAGATATGTTCTTTTCTAAGTTACTTTCAAAAGAAGACAATAAAGTTGATCATTGGAAAGAAAAATTTATTTCTGGACTTCCCAACCACTTTTCTGAAAAAGTTAAAACAATGCTTAAGAATAAGCATAATTGGCTCATCCCCTTTTCTCAATATACCTTAGGAGAATTATCTGCTGAAATATATGCTGAAGGTCTAGCCCTATGTATAGAAAAGCAACGAATGACTTATAAGAAGGAGTTAGGGGATTTTTGTGAACAATTTGGTTATAACACTTTACCATCTTCAAAACCCTTTTCAAAAGATAAAATTAAACATTCTCATAATTTTAGATTTAATCCATCCATGAAAAGCAAAAGTAAAGTTCCTAAAAGGCTCATCCAAGATCGTCCTTTCATGAATCGCCCCTTCAAAAACAAAGGGCAAAAGAAACTACCTGTCTGTTATAATTGTTGGAAGGCAGGACATTACAAAAATAAATGTAGAGTTAAGAAAAAGATAAATGCACTTGAAATAGATAATGATATTAAAAAAAAAAAATTTGATATCCTCCTAATAAGAGAAGATAATTCTGATATTTCTAGTAACTTAGAAGAAGAAATACTAATTGGAGAAATTAACGATGAAGAATTTATTATTTTAAGTTCTGATTCTGATTCAAAGGATGATAATGAAATTAATAACTCATGTCATTGTAACTTTTACAAAGCCATCATAGATATGAATTGTTTAAGCTTAAATACTCTTACAAAAGAAGAAAGTTTGATTATCGATCTAATTGATAAAATTAGTGACCCTGAGGCTAAAAAAGAAGCCTTAGTGCAATATAACAAAATGGCCACAAATCCTTCTAGGCCTACCACTCCAAAACCCTCCTTCATTCCAACAAAAGAGGAGTATAGTTTTCAAGATATTCTTAAAAGAGTTCAAAACAGAAACCAGACTGATAAGGAACCTTCTATCCCTAAGTTAAAACATGAAATTAATGAAGTTCAAAAGGAACTGATAACCTTAAAAACTAGGGTTCAAATCTTAGAATTAGCTACTATTACTTCTGATAGAGAAAAATATTTTAACAATGAAATCGAATTTAATAATTGATAAACGATTATCACCATGATCCTCAACCACCTGAAGTTGAAGATACACTCCCAAAAGTTTTAGATAACGAGGAAAGTGATGAAGAGTGTAACATGATAGAAAAAACCAAGATCCAGAGTTTTGAACACATAAACCTTCTGGATAAGATAATAACCCAACGATGGTTCATTATAGTAAAAATAGTAGTACAAAAGGAGTACAGTTTTCAAACTACTGCTCTGATTGATTCTGGGACCGATCTGAATTGTAGTAATGAAGGTTTGGTGCCTACTAAATATTTCAGCAAAACTATCGAAGTTTGGAATACCGCCGATGGTAGCAAAATGCTACTTAATTACAAACTTTCTGATGTTGTTTGTAACAATGAGGCCTGCTTTACCTTTCCTTTCATTATGGTTAAAGGATTAAGTCAACCAATTATTCTTGAAACACCTTTTTAAATATGCTATACCCTATAAAAATTGATGACACAGGGATTGCTGCCAATATTGAAGGACATGAAGTAAAATTTGACTTCATTGATAAACCTAGAATACATGAGATGAATAATATAAAAATCTCTACTAAAGAAAAATTCATGTTCTCTTTAAAAGAAGAAATCAAATATAAAACAATTGAAGAAAAACTACTATCTTCAAAAATCCAGCATGAAATTAGTAAGTTTAAAACAACCCTTGAAAAAGAAATTTGTGTCGATATTTCTAATGCCTTTTGAGATAGAAAACAATACATTACAGAACTCCCTTGTGAACAAGATTTTAATGAGCAAAAAAATCAAACCAAAGCAAGGCCTATTTAAATGAATAGTAGGCTTTTAGAAATCTGTAAAAAGGAGATTCAGGATTTACTTATTAAAAAACTGATTCGAAAAAGCTCCTCACCAGGGAGTTGTTCAACTTCTTATGTTGGAAAGGCCTCTGAAATTGAAAGATAAGCTCCTCGATTATTCATAAATTATAAACCTTTGAATAAAGCATTAAGATGGATAAGATATCCAATCCCAAACAAACGAGACCTTCTTGATAGGCTTGTCAATGCAAGTATCTTCTCAAAATTTGATCTAAAGTTTAGATATTGGCAAATCTAGATAGCTGAAAAAAATAGGTATAAAACAGCTTTTCATGCCCCTTTTGGGCACTATGAATGAAATGTTATGCCCTTTGGTTTAAAAAATGCACCATCCAAATTAAAAACATTATTAATGAAATATTTAATCTTTTCACTAAGTTTATGATAGTCTATATTGATGATGCGCTTGTCTTCTCCGAGTCTATTGAAAAACATTGGAAGCATTTAAAGGATTTCCGTAAAGCTATTAAAATGTTGGCTTAGTAGTATTAGCAAAAAAGCTTAACCTTTTCCAAAACAAAATAAGATTTATTGGCCACAACTTCTACCAGGGAAGAATTGTCCTTATTGATTGCAGATAAGTTTCTTGAGATCATAAAAGATAAGAGAGAGCTTCAAAGATTCCTTGAATGTTTAAATTATATTTCTGATTTTTATAAAGACTTTGCCCTATATGCAAAACCTTTGTTCCAATGGCTTAAAAAGAACCCTCCAGATTGGACTGATGTTCATACAAAAGTCGTTAAAAAAATTAAAATCAAAGCTAAAGAATTACCTTGTTTAGCACTTTCTAATCCTAATACCTTTAAAATTATTGAAACTGATGCTTCAGAACAAGGATTGGGAGGTATTCTTGAACAAAGAATCATCAGAAAGAACAATTAGTCAGGTTTACTTCCAAAACTTGGAACCCAGCACATCAAAATTAGCCTACAGTTAAAAAAGAAATTCTTTCTTTAGTTCATTGTGTAACCAACTTCCAAAGTGATCTGCTTAACCAAAATTTTATTATACGAATTGATTGTAAAGCAACAAAAGATATTCTTGAAAAAGATGTAAAAAATCTCATTTCAAGAAAAAGTTTTGCTCGATGGCAAGGAATCTTTTCAGCTTTCGAATTTACTTTCCACCATATCAACAGAGACTTTAATTTCCTTCCTGACTTTTTGACTTGAGAATTTTTGCAGGGAGGACAGAAGACGCCAGAACCAGAATAAAAAAGGCCCAATGAACCAGAAGCAAAAAAGCCCAATGGATGTAGTTCTAAATCCAAATAAGAGTCTGACTACAACATCCAAATCGTCCAATGCTTTAATAGAAAAGCAGAGCAAAGATATTGATATATATCACTAGCCAAACTTCTTAAGGGCTTATAGCCCAAGTCTAAGTTGTAATCGGACCCCTTTTATTGAAACATCATTTATACCTCTTATGGTGATCGAAGATGATCATAAAACAAAAGATCCCACTGAAATAACATCGATATACTTGAAAAACCATATGCAGCCAAATAAATGAGAAAAGTGCCGAGAATTTTATGAAACTATCCTTATGGAAACAGGATCAGCGACAATAGTTCACCATTATAGAAACAATGACAACCAAATTGCATACTCGAAATTCCAGATACATAAGATCATTTCCTATAGAGACTGGGGTCTGGATCTGTTAAAACCAAGGACATTAAATACCAAAGGGCTTAAAATTAAGACAAGCCATTACTTTGAGTATATTAAAGCATGGGATGAAGTGTTCGCCTATCAGAACATGAGACCCTAGTATAGTTGGTACGTTCAGTTCAAATTAACTGACTTTATAAAATTCCCTAACTGGTTTAAAAACTGGTTTCTCCTATGGGGATCATGTGAACAAATCCTTCCTGAAAAAATAAAAATATTCCAAAGAAAATTCTCTGAATACAACAAACATTGTTTACAAAGAAACTAACATCTTTATTTTATGACTTTATACCAAGTCCCTTGGATCCTTAAATGGACATACAAAATTACCGGAGATAACATGGATAGATGGGATTATACCCCAGAACTTCACAAGCAAATAGCTGTAAAATGGTGGGATAATTATAAAAATGAGTCCTTAGAACCTGAGAATATGTTTTTGAAAATAATGCCTACTTCTCAGTCACAAGATAATCCTAAAATGGGGATAACTGAATACGTTACAATTATGCAACAACAAAATCCTAAATTAATTAAAGCAGAGCTTAAAAAGAAGTTGTTACTAGCCCTGGAAGAAGATCATAAAGATGACCAAATGTCTACATCAACCAAAGTTGAAGATGAAGAAGTGGATTATAGTCCTCTGAATGGAGACGACTGTGAAGGAATTACGGAAGGGAATGGTGCGACTCACAATTACCCAAGACACGTGTCCCATAACAGTTGGTTGATACTCATCTTGACTATAACAGGTGGCCAACAGCAAGAATATTACGACTCACCTTTCACTGTAGCTAACGACCAACATAAATACCTTTCTACCGTAGTGTCGGTGTGTCCGTACAATAATTCACCTTTCTACTATAGTGTCGGTGCGTCCGTGCAATAATTCAATAGATTCCAAAATCTTACTTTGAAGTCTGGCCTTTCGTCTATAAATAGGGGAAGCCTCTTCCATAAGAGGCATCGTCTGTTAGAGTATGCTTTGTGCTTTGAGTGTGCTTTGAGTGTAAAAGAATGCTTGTATATCCTGTGGTGTATCACGTAGCTGTGCATCTTACCATGTAAGTTCATTTGACTTAATTAAATACGTCTTATGTCATTATTCTGTTATATGCTCTTGCTTTAAGTTACCTATTTCTGACTGTTTATTATCTGTGTATATCTTGCTCCGCTAATATATATATATATATATATATATATATATATATATATATAGTAGTAACGTACTACC
>NW_006494856.1:778025-796371 GCF_000471905.2 Amborella trichopoda
CTATCAAATGGTCAGATATTAGACTACCACAATCATGGGCATTACAAAATGCCAATCAACCTCAAGAGGTTCCTCAAAATCATATTCCCAATCAAATAATAGAACATCATGATGGTAATATTGAAATTAAATTTAACCAATTACAAGTTCAAGATGATATTAATATAAATAAAAAAAGGAATATTAAAAATAAAATACTAAGTAGAAAATCTTATTCTACAGACCCAAATGTAATAATATTACCACCTCCTACTGTGTCTTCTTCAATACCCAGTTCAGACCTACATTTTCAATGAATAAGGAGAACATCCGATCATGTAATTATACCTACATATACTCCTGAATCTAGTACTACTAATACTACTGAACCTAGTATAGAAGAATTAAAAGATTTCCAAATATTGACTTTACAAGTAGAGGAATATGATAATAATCAATACACAGATGAATATATAGCAGCATATTTAGCCACTAAATTGGAAAGAAAAAAGATAAAAATTGATCATACTTATATTAAGCAAGATTTTATGTCTGATGAAATAGACAAATCAGACAATGGTATTTGACAAATATACAGTTACCATTAAGAAAAAAATTACAGGCCAAATATAATAAGTTTCTTAAAAAAGAAAGAAAATCAGAAGGATATTTTTCATGGTTAATAAATAACTATCAACATCAGTTTCATATCCCTTCTTCTTTTGATGATGAGATTCAAACAATAGAAGAAAAAACCTATATCAGTACGGATGGTACTACAACTGCTAGTATTCACCCTCCTGAGAAAAGCCTAATACTCAAGACAATTATTCCATTAAAAGATGAACCTACAAAATCGCCATCTTTATATGATATAATTGCTACTCCACATAAAATCTTACCCAAAGAACTTGGTAAGAAAGGAGAATTGATTCCACATATAGTAGAACAAAATAATTATACCAATCTTTATATGCAATTTTAGGAAAACAAGCAGAAAGAATAGAAAGACTTGTTACTAAAGAACAACCTTCTACTACAATCATACCAAGATCAGTTTTGTTCAAACCACCTCCAGAATTAAATAAAAATAAATTTCATATAGGAGAAAATAATAAATCCCTCATGGATCAGTTAATATCAAAATTATCCCAACTAGATATTAAAGAAATACCTTCTCCACAAATAGCCGTTCCATCACCTATTGTTAATATACCTGAGTCAACAGATAAAGGCAAAGCAATAATACAGGAACATGAAACAATGATGCTTCAGGAAGAAGAACTAATGATAGAAGATACAATCTAAAATCAAGAAAAAGCATTTATGGATACTACCCCTATTACTGAAACCATAAATAGAATAGCTTATGGAAAATACTGGAAACCAATAACAGCTTTACCATATCACAAGACCTACACCTGTTGATGTACAAATGGAAAAAGATGCCATACAACAGGCAGTGTCATACTCAGGAAGATCAATAGTAAATTGGCAAATAGATGGATTATCAGAATTAAAAATATTGGATGTCATGAGACATATGACTATGTATGCTTCTGCAAATAAATGGCAGGCAACCCTGATCAAGAGGTTGCAAAAGCAATAGTCAATGGATTTACTGGCTGGTTAAGAGGATGGTGGGATTTCTATGTAGATGATGAAACCAAACAAAGAATCCTCAATAATACTAGACAATGAACCTCTAGAAATGAACAAAACCAAGAAGTAATATACACAGAGAGTGATGCTGTCAATACTCTCATATATACCATTACACTTCATTTTGTAGGCAGTACAGCTTTACTGGCAGCAAGATCGGAAGATCTGCTATCTAATCTACGTTGTCCTACCCTATCTCATTATAAGTGGTATAAAGATCTATTTTTCTCAAGATTATTAATAAGAGAAGACTGTCAGCTAGACCACTAGAAAGAGAAGTTTATAGCTGGTCTACCATATTTATTTGCTGAGAAAGTTAAGGAAAGATTAAGAAAGAAACATAATGGAATTATTGTTTATTCATCATATACACTCGGAGAACTCTCCGCAGAAATATGTGCTGAAGGTTTAGCCTTATGCACAGATATGAAATTAAAAAGACAATTAGATAAACAAAATATCACTAAGCGAAAAGAGCTTGGTGACTTCTGTGAACAATTTTGTTACTACCTGGATAAGAAAAATATGCCTAATAATTTATATAAGAAAAAGAAGAAATCCAAAAAAGAAAAATATAAATCCAAAAATAAAGATAAAGAGAAAAGATATTATAAAAAATCCAAAAGGAAACTAATTAATAAATTTTTTCCCAATACAAAGAAAAAGAGAAAATTACCAGTATGTTATAAGTGTGGTAAAGTAGGGCATTATAAACACCAATGTAAATTAAAAAAGAAAATAGAAGCCTTACAATTAGATGAAACAATAAAATCAAAATTATACAATATAATAAATTATGATTCTTCATCTTCTACTTCTTCTAGATCCTATATAGATCATATACAAGATGATGATTTAATATGGACAGAATCTTCTGACTCTACGAGTTCTTCAGAAATAGAATCCGTAAGCTCAAAAGATAATGATAATTGCAGTTGTCCAACACATAATGTTCACACACTTACACAAGAAGATAATTTCATCTTAGACATTATTGATAAAATAATTGATCCTGAAGAAAAAAGAGCTGTCATTACTCAATTCATTAATATTACAAAAAATAAAGCAAAAACAATCCCTCTCAATAAATCCCCTGATGAATATAATTTTGCCTCAATAATGAAAAGAGTTAGTGATCAACACACTTCTCAACATAAGGAACCTACCATTTCAGATCTCAAACAAGAAATCAAAGAAATAAAGACTGAAATAGTTCAACTAAAAAATAGGATTAAAACACTAGAATTGCAACAAATGTCTCCACAAGATTTAGATACAGATGAAATAGAATTTGATGAATTAATAAAAACTAATCCATCATTAGATATCCCTGAATCATCAGGAACCAATATAATACCTACTCCTTCGGTGAACCTGATAGACAAAATAGTAGTACAAAAATGGTTTGTCTATGTAAAGATTATTTTTGCTCAAGATTATAGCTTTGAAACATCAGCCTTAATAGATTCTGGGCTGACTTAAATTGTATAAATGAAGGACTTGTACCTTCCAAATATTTTGATAAAACTACTCAGATATTAAATACAACAGATGGAAGTAGATTATTTATCAAATATAAATTATCTAATGCTTCTGTTTGTAACAACCATCAATGTTTAAATACACCATTCATAATGGTAAAAGGATTAAGCCAAGCAGTAATACTTGGAGTTCCATTCCTCACTCATAAATGAAACAGGAATATCGTCAGTCATTCAAAATATTCCAATACATTTTAATTTTATACATAAACCAAAATTGAAAGAACTCAATAGTGTCAAAAGTCAATTGAATAACAAAGAAAAATTTCTTTGTACCCTTAAACAAGAAATAAAATATAAAGCTATTGAAGAACAATTACAAACCTCTTCAATACAACAAAAGATTCAAGCATTACAACAATATATAGAAACTTCTATATGTAGTGAGCATCCCAATGCTTTCTGGGAAAGGAAAAAACATAGCATCAGTCTACCATACGAACAAAGATTTGATGAAAAACAAATACCTACAAAAGCTAGACCAATACAAATGAATACTATCTTATTAGATATGTGCAGAAAAGAGATTGAGGATCTCCAACAGAAAAAACTAATAAGACCAAGCTCCTCACCTTGGAGCTGTGCAGCCTTTTATGTCAATAAAAATGCTGAAAAGGAACGAGGAGTTCCTAGACTTGTTATTAATTATAAACCTTTGAATAAAGTCTTAAAATGGATTAGATATCCTATTCCCAATAAAAAAGACTTGTTAGATAGAGTTGCTCAAGCATGCATCTTTTCTAAATTTGATATGAAATCTGGATATTGGCAAATACAGATCCAAGAACAAGATAAATATAAAACTGCATTTAATGTTCCATTTGGACAATACGAATGGAATGTTATGCCTTTTGGTTTGAAAAATGCTCCATCAGAATTCCAGAAAATAATGAATGAAGTCTTTAATGCTTACCATCATTTTATGATAGTATATATTGATGATGTGTTAATATTCTCGGAATCAATAGATCAACATATCAAACACATTAATACATTTATTCATGCAGTTAGGAATGCTGGATTGGTTGTCTCAGCCAAAAAGATAACATTATTCAAAACCAATATAAGATTTCTAGGACATATGATTCATCATGGAACTATTATTCCCATAGACAGATCAATACAATTCACTGATAAATTTAGTGATCAAATACTTGATAAAAAGGAACTCCAACGGTTCCTAGGTTGTTTAAATTATGTTAGTAATTTCTATCCTAACCTTGCTTTAGATTCTAAACCTTTATATGATATACTCAAAAAGAATCCTCCACCATGGACCAATATCCATACCAAGGCCGTTCAGGTAATTAAAAGCAAGGTAAAGACATTAGACTGTCTCTCCTTACCTCATCCAACTGCTTTTAAAATTATAGAATGTGATGCTTCTGACAAAGGCCTCGGTGGTATTCTTAAACAAAAAATTGATTCTCAAGAACAATTACTTCGATATACTTCTAAAGCTTGGAATACTACTCAATTAAATTATTCCATGGTTAAAAAAGAACTCTTAGCAATCGTTCATTGTGTTTCAAAATTCCAAAGTGATATTTTAAACCAACATTTTCTCATACGAACTGACTGCAAAGCAGCCAAGGATATTCTGCAAAAAGATGTTAAAAATTTAGTTTCCAAACAAATATTTGCTCGGTGGCAGGCTATATTATCCGCCTTCGACTTTTCTATCGAACACCTTCCCGGGTCTTCTAATTCCTTACCTGACTTTTTAACTCGTGAATTTTTGCAGGGGGGGCAACACTGACCATACCGACGAACAGCCCTTATCACTTGCCTTGCAACTGTTCGAAGACAATAAGAATATTAATATTTCACCTTTACTTTCACCTATCAATATGGGTTCTAGAGACACTTCTCGTAGAAATAAACAACCCATAACCAGTCAAATAATACCATATGAAGGGGAACAACCGCCTTTGGCAATTCGTTCACCCTCTCAATCTCTTGTGCACCAAATTACCTATCCTGAAGCAACAGCTTCAAAACCCATATATTCTCCTGTACAAAGCAAATCTGCTACTCCATCCAATATACCCAGATCTGCCTACCTTGAAAGAGCCTATCTCATGGATATCACTATCGATGAGAATTATATCAATACTGAGCCCATAAAACTTGCTCCTCTATATTTGATCAACCATCTTAACCCTTCCATTGGGGTTAAAACAAGAGAATACTTTGAAGCAATACTAATGGAAACAGGATCCATTTCTGTAGTCCATTATTTTCAACAAAACACTTGGGCTATTGCATATAGTAAAGTCCAGATTAAAAATATACTTCCTTATGAAGAGTGGGGTTGTAATCCCGCCCATGGGAAGAAACTTCAAAATCCAGACTTTTCATATAAGTATTTTAAGTATGCCGAATATATAGAGGCATGGCACAAATTTTTCTATTACCAAAATCCTAACTATACTCATAGTTGGTATATTCAATTTAGATTACAAATTTTGAAACGTTTTCCCACCTGGTTCAAAAACTGGTTTTTTGTGTGGGGATCAACTGTCCAAATTTTACCACCTGCCTTCAAAGCAGTGCAAGACAAATTCCAAGCCTATAACCAGAATGATATCACCATAGACCATCATCTCTATTTTATGGCCTTGTACCAAATACCCTGGATAATGAAATGGGAATATACCATTTCCCCCAATACTACCTCTGATTATACCTTTATACCTAGACTCGAAAAGACCATTTCGGTAAAATGGTGGGATATCTTTAATATGGACCCATCCTCACTTACTCCAAAAAGAATTCCTCCAAAACCTCTGGAAACACCCCAAAGCCAGAATACAGCCAATACTTCTTTCTATTTTCCCACATACCTAAGAAATATGTTACAAGCAAACCCTAATGCCTCGAAAGAGACATTGGAAAACCAGATGAAAGAAATATTTGCCGAAGAAGGGAGAAAGCCAATCTCCTCTGATGAAACCGTACAGTCCTCTCCCAATATCAATCAATACCTCAATCTCCCAATAGAAGATCCAGAAGAAACTGATCTAGATGAAGATGAAGATGACCCGGATGAGTTCAGTCAACGACCATAAGAAATCATCACCGACTTCAAGATTCCCTTCAATCATCCCCGACAAACCACTGTATAAAGTTTTTACAAAAATGCTCCACCGACTTCTGTCAATATCTCCACCGACGCTGTCACCCTCATCAATAAACTAAAAGGCATCAGGAACAGTATTCACCGAGACAACACGACAAGCAAAGACTATTCAAGATGCTTTTACTATAGCCACCACAGACAAAAAGACAAAAATACTGTAGCCACTATGGTGCTTTACACTGTAGCCACTGAGCACTGTAGCTACTAAGCACTGTAGCCACTAAAGCACTGTAGCCACTCTCTTTTGGTCTTATCTTTCTTTTCTTTCTTGTCCTTTTGTGCCGACATCTGCTTTATCTCTTTTGTCCTCTTCCACCGACACTTGCTTCTTCTCTAAGCAAGTTCATCTATAAAAAGGGGACGAACCCCTTTCATTCAGCAGGTCGAACTCTTCCTTCCTCTTCCTCCTCTTCTCAGTCAAGACCTTGAGGTCAAAGACTCTCTCCTTTTTAAAGCTGCTCTCTTAGCCTCTCCTTTCTCGACCAAGGAGCTTCTCTCTAAGATACTCTCTTCTCTCTTAGATAATCTCTTCTCTCTGAGTTCATCTCTTCTCTCTGAGTTCATCTCTTCTCTCTAAGATACTCTTTCAATCCTTCTTCAGTCAGAAAGACCAGATCATCAAATATCAGACCTTGCTTCCAAAATATTCCAGGTTCAATACTATCTCCTTTTCTGAAATATGTGTGACTGCAATTTCCATTCTCTTCCAATATACTGCCCAGAAAACTGGAAACTATTTTCCAGCTATTGTATATGCACCCAGTGAGTCCTTACTTTCTGTTTATCCTTTCACTTCTGAATATTCTGTTTGTTTCTGTCTGAGTCATTTCTCTCTGTTTCCTTTCTGAGTCATTTCATATTTTGCTTAGTATTATTAAGTGTGATTTCTGTAAATATATTCAGTGTGCTTTCAGTGTGATTTATGTAAATGTAATCAGTGTGCTTTCAGTTGGAATAAAGTGTTTTTTATGAATATGTGACTATGCAGTTTAAAATATTATTCAATATACAAATTAGATAATTTACTTACGCACAGTGGATAGTAATAGATGTTTCTATAATTCCCTTTGTCTGCATAATATTGTTTGTCTTTAATTATTATAGGATCTTACAAGAATTACTAAAATACAATCGTATCCTATTTGCTTATTTACTCTGAAATCATTTAAAATTATATGCAAAAATAGTTCAAAAAATACCCAAAGTTAAAGTATTAAGATTATAAGACAGTGCTGTAGATCCTGGCCGAAGTTCGTATCAGAGCCAAACAGCAAGACTGTCATAGTTACAACAGTAGAACTGTTCAAACAGTGAATCTGTGTAAACAGTTAAACTGTCACAACAGTGAATCTGTTCTTTTTTCTCATAATATGAGATAAAATTTACATCTTGACTAGCGAAACTAAGTTAAACTAACATTCTAGAAAGTTGGTTTGAGAGTTAAGACAAGAGACAAGTGAAAGCCTATTGCAAAGTACCGCCAAGGCCAGGAAGAGCCGCTTAGGGAAAACGCTGGGCCACTGAATGTCCAGATTGTCATTATCCGCAACCTACGGATGGCTAGTTTAATAAGGAATCTAACTAGTAAGCATGCAACTTCATCTCAAACTCTTAGAGTAAAAAATAAAGAACAAATAGTCATAAATGACATCGAACATAATATTCAAAACTGGAATATACCTAAGGTACCAATCCATGACGTTTACAATAAAGGATCATTCAAATTTAAGATGGGTTATGCCATCAAGACTGTAGAAGAAAGTTTATCGGTTACACAAAATCAAGAAGACTTTCACCTGCTGTCAAAGAAAATCATTGAAAAACATAAAGAACAAAATTACAAATATTTATATATTGGATTAATCCAAATAGCAATGAAACCTTTGACCCGATTAGGGTTGAACACCTCTGTGCTTGTATGCCTAAGAGATACAAGACACAATATTTTCACAGACTCGCTACTCGGGATGGTTGAATCCAGCGTCTGTAGTGGTCCCATATATTTTAATTGTTTTCCAAATTTTTTTGTTTCTTTGACTGACCCAAATATTTTAGATATATTAACAATCAATCTAAAAGCACATGGTTTTAATATGATACAAGGTTCTCAAAACTTAGCAATAGTTTATAGAATATATTACAAAATCATGAATACCTTATGTCCAAATATTATGCAAATTGATCAAAAAGATCAAACTATCTTATTTCAAACAAACATAGAAAAATCAAATATGATTGTACCTAAAACTATCAAATGGTCAGATATTAGACTACCACAATCATGGGCATTACAAAATGCCAATCAACCTCAAGAGGTTCCTCAAAATCATATTCCCAATCAAATAATAGAACATCATGATGGTAATATTGAAATTAAATTTAACCAATTACAAGTTCAAGATGATATAAATATAAATAGAAAAAGGAATATTAAAAATAAAATACCCAGCAGAAAATCTTATTCTACAGACCCAAATGTGATAATATTACCACCTCCTACTGTGTCTTCTTCAATACCCAGTTCAGACCTACATTTTCAAGGAATAAGGAGAACATCCGATCATGTAATTATACCTACATATACTCCTGAATCTAGTACTACTAATACTACTGAACCTAGTATAGAAGAATTAAAAGATTTCCAAATATTGACTTTACAAGTAGAGGAATATGATAATAATCAATACACAGATGAATATATAGCAGCATATTTAGCCGCTAAATTGGAAAGAAAAAAGATAAAAATTGATTATACTTATATTAAGCAAGATTTTATGTCTGATGAAAATAGACAAATCAGACAATGGTATTTGACAAATATACAGTTACCATTAAGAGAAAAATTACAGGCCAAATATAATAAGTTTCTTAAAAAGGAAAGAAAATCAGAAGGATATTTTTCATGGTTAATAAATAACTATCAACATCAGCTTCATATCCCTTCTTCTTTTGATGATGAGATTCAAACAATAGAAGAAAAAACCTATATCAGTACGGATGGTACTACAACTGTTAGTATTCACCCTTTTGAGAAAAGCCTAATACTCAAGACAATTATTCCATTAAAAGATGAACCTACAAAATCGCCATCTTTATATGATATAATTGCTACTCCATATAAAATCTTACCCAAAGAACTTGGTAAGAAACAAGAATTGATTCCACATATAGTAGAACAAAATAATTATACCAATCTTTATATGCAATCTTTAGGAAAACAAGCAGAAAGAATAGAAAGACTTGTTACTAAAGAACAACCTTCTACTACAATCATACCAAGATCAGTTTTGTTCAAACCACCTCCAGAATTAAATAAAAATAAATTTCATATAGGAGAAAATAATAAATCCCTTATGGATCAGTTAATATCAAAATTATCCCAACTAGATATTAAAGAAATACCTTCTCTACAAATAGCCATGATTTTCTTTGACAGTAGGTGAAAGTCTTCTTGATTTTGTGTAACCGATAAACTTTCTTCTACAGTCTTGATGGCATAACCCATCTTAAATTTGAATGATCCTTTATTGTAAACGTGATGGATTGGTACCTTAGGTATATTCCAGTTTTGAATATTATGTTCGATGTCATTTATGACTATTTGTTCTTTATTTTTTACTCTAAGAGTTTGAGATGAAGTTGCATGTTTACTAGTTAGATTCCTTATTAAACTAGCCATCCGTAGGTTGCGGATAATGACAATCTGGACATTCAGTGGCCCAGCGTTTTCCCTAAGCGGCTCTTCCTGGCCTTGGCGGTACTTTGCAATAGGCTTTCACTTGTCTCTTGTCTTAACTCTCGGACCAACTTTCTAAGATGTTAGTTTAACTTAGTTTCGCTAGTCAAGATGTAACTTTTATCTCATACTATTAGAAAAAAGAACAGATGCACTGTTGTGACAGTTTAACTGTTTACACAGATTCACTGTTTGAACAGTTCTACTGTTGTAACTGTGACAGTCTTGCTGTTTGGCTCTGATACCAACTTCGGCCAGGATCTACAGCACTGTCTTATAATCTTAAAGGGAATTATAGAAACATCTATTACTATCCACTGTGCGTAAGTAAATTCTCTAATTTTTATATTGAATAATATTTTAAACGGCATAGTCACATATTCATAAAAAACACTTTATTCCAACTGAAAGCACACTGATTACATTTACATAAATCACACTGAAAGCACACTGAGTATATTTACAGAAATCACACTTAATAATACTAAGGAAAATATGAAATGACTCAGAAATGAAACAAAGAGAAATGACTCAGACAGAAACAAACAGAATATTCAGAAGTGAAAGGATAAACAGAAAGTAAGGACTCACTGAGCGCATATACAATAGCTGGAAAATAGTTTCCAGTTTTCTGGGCAGTATGTTGGAAGAGAATGGAAATTGCAGTCACACATATTTTAGAAAAGGAGATAGTATTGAACCTGGAATATTTTGGAAGCAAGGTCTGATATTTGATGATCTTGCTGTTTGGCTCTGAGACCAACTTCGGCCAGGATCTACAGCACTGTCTTATAATCTTACAGTACTGTCTTATAATCAATACACAGATGAATATATAGCAGCATATTTAGCCGCTAAATTGGAAAGAAAAAAGATAAAAATTGATACAGTGGTTTGTCGGGGATGATTGAAGGGAATCTTGAAGTCGGTAATGATTTCTTATGGTCGTTGACTGAACTCATCCGGGTCATCTTCATCTTCATCTGGATCAGTTTCTTCTGGATCTTCTATTGGGAGATTGAGGTATTGATTGATATTGGGAGAGGACTGTACGGTTTCATCAGAGGAGACTGGCTTTCTCCCTGCTTCGGCAAATATTTCTTTCATCTGGTTTTCCAATGTCTCTTTCGAGGCATTAGGGTTTGCTTGTAACATATTTCTTAGGTACGTGGGAAAATCGAAAGAAGTATTGGCTGTATTCTGGCTTTGGGGTGTTTCCAGAGGTTTTGGAGGAATTCTTTTTGGAGTAAGTGAGGATGGGTCCATATTAAAGATGTCCCACCATTTTACCGAAATGGTCTTTCCGAGTCTAGGTATAAAGGTATAATCAAAGGTAGAATTGGGGGAAATGGTATATTCCCATTTCATTATCCAGGGTATTTGGTACAAGGCCATAAAATAGAGATGATGGTCTATGGTGATATCATTCTGGTTATAGGCTTGGAATTTGTCTTGCACTGCTTTGAAGGCAAGTGGTAAAATTTGGACAGTTGATCCCCACACAAAAAACCAATTTTTGAACCAGGTGGGAAAACGTTCCAAAATTTGTAATCTAAATTGAATATACCAACTATGAGTATAGTTAGGATTTTGGTAATAGAAAAATTTGTGCCATGCCTCTATATGTTCGGCATACCATACCAACTTCGGCCAGGATCTACAACACTGTCTTATAATCTTAATTCTTTAACTTTGGGTATTTTTTGAACTATTTTTGCATATAAGTTTAAATGATTTCAGAGTAAATAAGCAAATAGGATACTATTATATTTTAGTAATTCTTGCAAGATCCTATAATAATTAAAGACAAACAATATTATGCAGACAAAAGGAATTATAGAAACATCTATTACTATCCACTGTGCGTAAGTAAATTCTCTAATTTTTATATTGAATAATATTTTAAACTGCATAGTCACATATTCATAAAAAACACTTTATTCCAACTGAAAGCACACTGATTACATTTACATAAATCACACTGAAAGCACACTGAGTATATTTACAGAAATCACACTTAATAATACTAAGCAAAATATGAAATGACTCAGAAAGGAAACAGAGAGAAATGACTCAGACAGAAACAAACAGAATATTCAGAAGTGAAAGGATAAACAGAAAGTAAGGACTCACTGGGTGCATATACAATAGCTGGAAAATAGTTTCCAGTTTTCTGGGCAGTATGTTGGAAGAGAATGGAAATTGCAGTCACACATATTTCAGAAAAGGAGATAGTATTGAACCTGGAATATTTTGGAAGCAAGGTCTGATATTTGATGATCTGGTCTTTCTGACTGAAGAAGGATTGAAAGAGTATCTTAGAGAGAAGAGATGAACTGAGAGAGAAGAGATGAACTCAGAGAGAAGAGATGAACTCAGAGAGAAGAGAATATCTAAGAGAGAAGAGAGTATCTTAGAGAGAAGCTCCTTGGTCGAGAAAAGAGAGGCTAAGAGAGCAGCTTTAGAAAGGAGAGAGTCTTTGACCTCAAGGTCTTGACTGAGAAGAGGAGGAAGAGGAAGGAAGAGTTCGACCTGCTGAATGAAAGGGGTTCGTCCCCTTTTTATAGATGAACTTGCTTAGAGGAGAAGCAAGTGTCGGTGGAAGAGGACAAAAGAGATAAAGCAGATGTCGGCACAAAAGGACAAGAAAGAAAAGAAAGATAAGACCAAAAGAGAGTGGCTACAGTGCTTTAGTAGCTACAGTGCTCAGTGGCTGCTTAGTGGCTACAGTGCTCAGTGGCTACAGTGTAAAGCACCATAGTGGCTACAGTATTTTTGTCTTTTTGTCTGTGGTGGCTATAGTAAAAGCATCTTGAATAGTCTTTGCTTGTCGTGTTGTCTCGGTGAATACTGTTCCTGATGCCTTTTGGTTTATTGATGAGGGTGACAGCGTCGATGGAGATATTGACAGGCGTCGGTGGAGCATTTTTGTAAAAACTTGATACAGTGGTTTGTCGGGGATGATTGAAGGGAATCTTGAAGTCGGTGATGATTTCTTATGGTCGTTGACTGAACTCATCCGGGTCATCTTCATCTTCATCTGGATCAGTTTCTTCTGGATCTTCTATTGGGAGATTGAGGTATTGATTGATATTGGGAGAGGACTGTACGGTTTCATCAGAGGAGACTGGCTTTCTCCCTGCTTCGGCAAATATTTCTTTCATCTGGTTTTCCAATGTCTCTTTCGAGGCATTAGGGTTTGCTTGTAACATATTTCTTAGGTATGTGGGAAAATCGAAAGAAGTATTGGCTGTATTCTGGCTTTGGGGTGTTTCCAGAGGTTGTGGAGGAATTCTGTTTGGAGTAAGTGAGGATGGGTCCATATTAAAGATATCCCACCATTTTACCGAAATGGTCTTTTCGAGTCTAGGTATAAAGGTATAATCAGAGGTAGTATTGGGGGAAATGGTATATTCCCATTTCATTACCCAGGGTATTTGGTACAAGGCCATAAAATAGAGATGATGGTCTATGGTGATATCATTCTGGTTATAGGCTTGGAATTTGTCTTGCACTGCTTTGAAGGCAGGTGGTAAAATTTGGACAGTTGATCCCCACACAAAAAACCAGTTTTTGAACCAGGTGGGAAAACGTTTCAAAATTTGTAATCTAAATTGAATATATCAACTATGAGTATAGTTAGGATTTTGGTAATAGAAAAATTTGTGCCATGCCTCTATATATTCGGCATACTTAAAATACTTATATGAAAAGTCTGGATTTTGAAGTTTCTTCCCATGGGCGGGATTACAACCCCACTCTTCATAAGGAAGTATATTTTTAATCTGGACTTTACTATATGCAATAGTCCGAGTGTTTTGTTGAAAATAATGGACTACAGAAATGGATCCTGTTTCCATTAGTATTGCTTCAAAGTATTCTCTTGTTTTAACCCCATTGGAAGGGTTAAGATGGTTGATCAAATATAGAGGAGCAAGTTTTATGGGCTCAGTATTGATATATTTCTCATCGATAGTGATATCCATGAGATAGGCTCTTTCAAGGTAGGCAGATCTGGGTATATTGGATGGAGTAGCAGATTTGCTTTGTACAGGAGAATATATGGGTTTTGAAGCTGTTGCTTCAGGATAGGTAATTTGGTGCACAGGAGATTGAGAGGGTGAACGAATTGCCAAAGGCGGTTGTTCCCCTTCATATGGTATTATTTGACTGGTTATGGGTTGTTTATTTCTACGAGAAGTGTCTCTAGAACCCATATTGATAGGTGAAAGTAAAGGTGAAATATTAATATTCTTATTGTCTTCGAACAGTTGCAAGGCAAGTGATAAGGGCTGTTCGTCGGTATGGTCAGTGTTGCCCCCCCTGCAAAAATTCACGAGTTAAAAAGTCAGGTAAGGAATTAGAAGACCCGGGAAGGTGTTCGATAGAAAAGTCGAAGGCGGATAATATAACCTGCCACCGAGCAAATATTTGTTTGGAAACTAAATTTATAACATCTTTTTGCAGAATATCCTTGGCTGCTTTGCAGTCAGTTCGTATGAGAAAATGTTCGTATCCTTGGTCTTTTTAGTTTTTTCTGTTGGAGATCCTCGATCTCTTTTCTGCACATATCTAATAAGATAGTATTCATTTGTATTGGTCTAGCTTTTGTAGGCATTTGTTTTTCATCAAATCCTTGTTCGTATGGTAGACTGATGCTATGTTTTTTCCTTTCCCAGAAAGCATTGGGATGCTCACTACATATAGAAGTTTCTATATATTGTTGTAATGCTTGAATCTTTTGTTGTATTGAAGAGGTTTGTAATTGTTCTTCAATAGCTTTATATTTTATTTCTTGTTTAAAGGGTACAAAGAAATTTTTCTTTGTTATTCAATTGACTTTTGATACTATTGAGTTCTTTCAATTTTGGTTTATGTATAAAATTAAAATGTATTGGAATATTTTGAATGACTGACGATATTCCTGTTTCATTTATGGTTAAAGGATATAACAAAGTGAGGAATGGAACTCCAAGTATTACTGCTTGACTTAATCCTTTTACCATTATGAATGGTGTATTTAAACATTGATGGTTGTTACAAACAGAAGCATTAGATAATTTATATTTGATAAATAATCTACTTCCATCTGCTGTATTTAATATCTGAGTAGTTTTATCAAAATATTTGGAAGGTACAAGTCCTTCATTTATACAATTTAAGTCAGCCCCAGAATCTATTAAGGCTGATGTTTCAAAGCTATAATCTTGAGCAACAATAATCTTTACATAGACAAACCATTTTTGTACTACTATTTTGTCTATCAGGTTCACCGAAGGAGTAGGTATTATCTTGGTTCCTGATGATTCAGGGATATCTAATGATGGATTAGTTTTTATTAATTCATCAAATTCTATTTCATCTGTATCTGAATCTTGTGGAGACATTTGTTGCAATTCTAGTGTTTTAATCCTATTTTTTAGTTGAACTATTTCAGTCTTTATTTCTTTGATTTCTTGTTTGAGATCTGAAATGGTAGGTTCCTTATGTTGAGAAGTGTGTTGATCACTAACTCTTTCATTATTGAGGCAAAATTATATTCATCAGGGGATTTATTGAGAAGAATTGTTTTTGCTTTATTTTTTGTAATATTAATGAATTGAGTAATGACAGCTCTTTTTTCTTCAGGATCAATTATTTTATTAATAATGTCTAAGATGAAATTATCTTCTTGTGTAAGTGTGTGAACATTATGTGTTGGACAACTACAATTATCATTATCTTTTGAGCTTACGGATTCTATTTCTGAAGAACTCGTAGAGTCAGAAGATTCTGTCCATATTAAATCATCATCTTGTATATGATCTATATAGGATCCAGAAGAAGTAGAAGATGAAGAATCATAATTTATTATATTGTATAATTTTGATTTTATTGTTTCATCTAATTGTAAGGCTTCTATTTTCTTTTTTAATTTACATTGGTGTTTATAATGCCCTACTTTACCACACTTATAATATACAGGTAATTTTCTCTTTTTCTTTGTATTGGGAGAAAATTTATTAATTAGTTTCCTTTTGGATTTTTTATAATATCTTTTCTCTTTATCTTTATTTTTGGATTTATATTTTTCTTTTTTGGATTTCTTCTTTTTCTTATATAAATTGTCAGGCATATTTTTCTTATCCAGGTAGTAACCAAATTGTTCACAGAAGTCACCGAGCTCTTTTCGCTTAGTGATCTTTTGTTTATCTAATTGTCTTTTTAATTTCATATCTGTGCATAAGGCTAAACCTTCAGCACATGTTTCTGCGGAGAGTTCTCCGAGTGTATATGATGAATAAACAATAATTCCAGTATGTTTCTTTCTTAATCTTTCCTTAACTTTCTCAGCAAATAAATATGGTAGACCAGCTATAAACTTCTCTTTCCAGTGGTCTTGCTGACAGTCTTCTCTTATTAATAATCTTGAGAAAAATACATCTTTATACCACTTATAATGAGATAGGGTAGGACAGCGTAGATTAGATAGCAGATCTTCCGATCTTGCTGCTAGTAAAGCTGTACTGCCTACAAAATGAAGTGTAATGGTATATATGAGAGTATTGACAGCATCACTCTCTGTGTATATTACTTCTTGGTTTTGTTCATTTCTGGCGGTCCATTGTCTAGTATTATTGAGGATTCTTTGTTTGGTTTCATCATCTACATAGAAATCCCACCATCCTCTTAACCAGCAAGTAAATCCATTGACTATTGCTTTTGCAACCTCTTGATCAGGGTTGCCTGCCATTTTATTTGCAGAAGCATACATAGTCATATGTCTCATGACATCCAATATTTTTAATTCTGATAATCCATCTATTTGCCAATTTACTATTGATCTTCCTGAGTATGACACTGCCTGTTGTATGGCATCTTCTTCCATTTGTACATCAACAGGTGTAGGTCTCTTGTGATATGGTAAAGCTGTTATTGGTTTCCAGTATTTTCCATAAGCTATTCTATTTATGGTTTCAGTAATAGGGGTAGTATCCATAAATGCTTTTTCTTGATTTTGGATTGTATCTTCTATCATTGGTTCTTCTTCCTGAAGCATCATTGTTTCATGTTCCTGTACTATTGCTTTGCCTTTATCTGATGACTCAGGTATATTAACAATAGGTGATGGAACGGCTATTTGTGGAGAAGGTATTTCTTTAATATCTAGTTGGGATAATTTTGATATTAACTGATCCATAAGGGATTTATTATTTTCTCCTATATGAAATTTATTTTTATTTAATTCTGGAGGTGGTTTGAACAAAACTGATCTTGGTATGATTGTAGTAGAAGGTTGTTCTTTAGTAACAAGTCTTTCTATTCTTTCTGCTTGTTTTCCTAAAGATTACATATAAAGATTGGTATAATTATTTTGTTCTACTATATGTGGAATCAATTCTTGTTTTTTACCAAGTTCTTTGGGTAAGATTTTATATGGAGTAGCAATTATATCATATAAAGATGGCGATTTTGTAGGTTCATCTTTTAATGGAATAATTGTCTTGAGTATTAGGCTTTTCTCAAAAGGGTGAATACTAGCAGTTGTAGTACCATACGTACTGATATAGGTTTTTTCTTCTATTGTTTGAATCTCATCATCAAAAGAAGAAGGGATATGAAGCTGATGTTGATAGTTATTTATTAACCATGAAAAATATCCTTCTGATTTTCTTTCCTTTTTAAGAAACTTATTATATTTGGCCTGTAATTTTTCTCTTAATGGTAACTGTATATTTGTCAAATACCATTGTCTGATTTGTCTATTTTCATCAGACATAAAATCTTGCTTAATATAAGTATGATCAATTTTTATCTTTTTTCTTTCCAATTTAGCGGCTAAATATGCTGCTATATATTCATCTGTGTATTGATTATTATCATATTCCTCTACTTGTAAAGTCAATATTTGGAAATCTTTTAATTCTTCTATACTAGGTTCAGTAGTATTAATAGTACTAGATTCAGGAGTATATGTAGGTATAATTACATGATCGGATGTTCTCCTTATTCCTTGAAAATGTAGGTCTGAACTGGGTATTGAAGAAGACACAGTAGGAGGTGGTAATATTATCACATTTGGGTCTGTAGAATAAGATTTTCTACTTGGTATTTTATTTTTAATATTCTTTTTTCTATTTATATTTATATCATCTTGAACTTGTAATTGGTTAAATTTAATTTCAATATTACCATCATGATGTTCTATTATTTGATTGGGAATATGATTTTGAGGAACCTCTTGAGGTTGATTGGCATTTTGTAATGCCCATGATTGTGGTAGTCTAATATCTGACCATTTGATGG
>NW_006494856.1:800221-812045 GCF_000471905.2 Amborella trichopoda
GGGCTTCATGGACCAGTATTTGGACGTATCCAACTTCGGAAAAGGACTAAATACCGGGAAATCCTAAAAGCATAATCTTAGATCCCATCTAACTTCAAACATGGACTCAAAAGCTAGGAAATCCCAAAATACAATATTTGTAGATCCTAAACCAAGTCCAATGCTACAAAAGGGCAAAGACTTTTAAGTATTGTAATAGCGGACTGGTCTCATACATCCACGGAGATCTTGGCATCAAGTTGGGCAAACTCATGGAAAAAAGCCTTGAAGTGCTCATAAGAATGCTTTACATCATCCACACTGCACATCTCTCTTATGCTGTGCATTGAGAGTTGTGGTGCACCAACATCTACAGTGCGGATCCCCACTCCACTAGCCAGTATTGGACCGATTGTTGACCCACAAGCCATGTCATTACGAACAACAAATTCCTACATAAAGCGTGAAAAAGCGCACAATGAAGGAAAACAAAAAGCATTAAAGCATATTTACTTGGTGATGATGGCCAGTGTTTTAAAATACGGCCGCATCATGAGGGATGCACTCGCATCTGCATCAAAAATTGGCGCACATGCGCTTTGGCAGATGCAGCAGCATATGCACCGCAGCAGGCCACATCGTAGCCGCATCCCGCATTGGCCACATCGCACCGCATCCAATTGCTACAGTGTTCACCGAAACTCTTTTTTTTTACACCCCTAGGGGAGGGGTAAAATAGTCTTTTTGACCATCCAAATGTTAGGGAAACTGCCTGAGGGGATATTAGGGGCCCTAAACGAAGATTTTCAGCCACTTTTGTAGCTTTTTTTTAATCAAATCGAGGTAAAAAAAATTTTGGTGCATCGAAATCTTTGATTTGGCAATTGTTTGGTACTTGGATGTTCATTGGATGCCTTTGATTGTTGATTTGGAGATGTTAGGATGAATTTGTGATAAGAAATCAGGAGTTTCAAAGGTCGTGAAGAAATCGAGCAGTGCTCAGAGTCGATAAATTTTTTTTCTTTCTTATACAATATTACTAGTATACATATTTTTGGAGTAATGTCTTCTTCCCAGTCTTCTAGTAATAAGGATCCGGCTTGAAAATATGCTAAACTAAAAATCCTAAATATAGAAATCGTGTGATATGCTTGCTCTGTGGAAATATTTATATGGGTGGATAACTGGATACAGAATCTCAGACAGCTAATAGTTTTGAAGTTAATCATTAAATTAAAATACCTACTATCACATATACCACCTTCATATATTTTTTTTATGCATTAACTTATTTTTTTAGATTTTTTAGAATTTTTTTATATTTATTGACCGCATCATCGCGATGCACCAGCATCCGGGCTGCATCGAGCCGCATCGCCGCATCGGCCCCCCACCACATCAGGGCCGCATCCCGCATTTTAAAACACTGATGCTAGCTTGCTCACTCTTCTTTATGAATGCATAGATTACCAACTAGAATTAATTATCGATGCATCAACTAAACACAAACAAGTTTTACTACCACAAATCATAAGTTCCATAAAAATGCCTGGGAAACAAAGAATAAGTTAGAGAATTCCCAAGCTTGGAGAACATTGATTGTGAGGTGAATCTACCTGGACTGGAAGCTTGTGCTGCTTTGCAATCTCCCGAAATATGAATGATGTCACAGAGTTGCTGGCATAACGCTGATTGGCATTGTGCTTGATGACAAGGCCTCCATGCAATCGAGGCTGGTGATTTTCCTCGTGTTTATCCTAAAAAGTGAGGTCCACCCTCATGAGATAGAAGAACTGATTCAAGAATTAATGCATTTCTGGCTTTAACCATATAGCTTGAGCTAGAGGCCATCCTCATGAGATAAAGAACCTGATTCCAGAATTAATGCATTTCTGGCTTTACACATGACGTACCATATAGTTTGGGTGCAACGCGTGAGCCATGTCAGCAGACACCAAGAAACTCCTTTGCACTGCTTTCTCTAGCACCTGTAAAGTTCACAATAGGAAATGGATTCAGTTCAGTAAGAAAGCAAGATACGATTGTTCATAATAGAAACACCACCAAAAATGCCATCTCTCAAAAAGACACAATGTCAATTACCTGAAATGGCAAATAAATGATACCTAGCAACTAAATGCGTTGGGCTAGACATGCCTTGACACCAATAGAGATACCGCATACCCTTAGGGTATTAACAAGTATAAATGAAATATATCATGATTAATGTATAACATTATGCATAACCATGTGATGTGTGGTCACTACATATAAAAAAGATATGGTGGTCACACGGTTCAAACTTCTAATTCAGTTCATGGTCAAACACCTAGTTTATAGGAGTTGATGGATGGAAAAACTCTCAAATCAAACTTCTATCTTAAGATTAACTGTATATGAAACAAAAGAAAGCTAATTTGAAGCTACAAAAAGTGGCCCAAATCAAAATCCTTCCCAAGAGTGGCTAGACTGATTTATTTTATGGATGTCAGCTTTGGTAACTTCTAAGCTTAAAGAGAGCTTTTGCCTCCCATGAGCTAATTTCTACAACAATAGCTCACAGCCTAATAATTTCTAAAAAAGCTTATCCAAGGGGATTTATTTAACCCTAAATTTTGGGAGGAACCATATTCATCCTAATGGGAAAGCTCAGGAAATAAAAATAAAAAGAAAGGCAAATGTTTTGTTAAGTCAGAGAAAATGCAGTGAATGCAGGTCATCTGCTTTAAAATAGAAATAATGGTTTTAGATTGAGGCCTTAATGGATTTGTATGACCCGAAGTTTTGCAGATGTCCACATCAACACCAAATGAATAATTTAATAAATAAAAAGAAAAGAAAATTGATCTTGATTTCCTAAAGGAATAGGTCTAAAATGAAATGTTGATGATAACCAATCTCTCCAAAAGAAATTCATATTTGAATTTTTTCACTATTTTTTTAGATTGTTCGCTGGGTTTTAGAATGTATGTGAAAAAATTGGTTAAAAACAAATCGCATAAGTAGATTTGTAAGGAGTTTTTGGGCCATGAGTTGTTGATGTTAACTATAAAGCTACTAATACGTTGATCCTAAAATGAGCGGTAGTTTAGGTTATGCTCCAAGCCATCATTAGATTTTGATCAAATGGTTGAAAATGCGTATCACCATGTAATTTTAATTTATTTTCTACAAATCAATTAAAGTTGAAATTTTCGGCTATACGCTTGACATCATCATCATGACACACCTCATTTTCAATTTTGAAAATACTTGTTTTACAATTTTTTCCTTGTGCACCCTATTATGTAGTACCCAAAATTTCATTTCAATATGATTTGTAGAAAACATGAAAAAATTCAAATTGTAACATGCATTTTCAAACATCCAATCAAGATTTGAGCTGGAGCATATAACCTAAAGTAGAATTCATTTTATATGACAACCTATTTTCAACTTTTCCTATATATATATAGACAACCAAAAAACGGCCTATAGGCGAACTGCTACAATGTTTCGCCTCTGTCACGAACTTGCTATGTCCATGACGGTTTATTGAATGGACTCGCAACGAACGGCATCGTCTGTTGCGGTTCCACGTAGGTCCATGGCGGTCGAAAAAACGAACACCATCCGATTTTTTTGGATGGTGATTGGCTTATGAGCGAATCACTGTAGCATTTCACCCATAAGCGTTGCGTAGATGCTTCCTATATATATATTTAGAAAAATGATGAGATTAGCCCACTAGCTGATATAAACTTATGTGCCCAACGGCCCAGATTGAATCTGGGCCGATCTGACAGTCACGACTTCATTTCGTGTTTGAATTTTCATTTGTTTTCTACAAATCTAAATAAATTGAAATTTTAGGCGTCCATTCTTCTCATCAAGGTGCACCTAATAAAAATATTTAAAAAATAATTCGTAAAAAATAATTTGACCAAAATACCCCCAAAACATTTCTAGGGTATTTTGGTCAATTTATTCATTGTAAATTATTTTTTTGATATTTTTATTTGATTATCATATTTTTGAAGAACACAAGCCTAAAATTTCAAGTTATTTGGATCTGTAGAAAAAAAATTAAAATTTAGATACGAAATGAGGTCGTGACCGTCAGAACGGCCCAGATCCAAGCTAGACCATTGGGCTCATATGAACTCATATGAGCTAGTGGGCTAATCTCATATGTCCATCCATATATATATATAGGGTGCAGTTTGCATACGGATGCATCCGTAAGTGTAGAGGTAATAAGGTGCACCTTAAAATTTTATCATGGTATATAATTTTGATGTAAAATGTACTTAGGATTATCTCAAAATCTATTTTTATATATAATTATAAAATTTTAAATTTAAAAAATGGTTAAAATCAAGTAGATCTATATACATATGAATATCTTGAAAATGGACGGTGTAGATAATATGTTGTAAAATGCATTAAGTCTGAGACTCAAAATCTTTTTATTTTTCATAGTCATACATCTCGATGTCGAGATGATCGATCAAAGGGTTTTTCAACATTAAAACTACCTTTTCCGATGGATTTTTTAGGGGCATCTGTAGTTCTACATTATAAGGTAACATCCTTATATAAACTTTTTCCATATATATATATAAGGTTTTTCTAATATGAACACCCCATGAGATCTTATGGGTTACATATAGAAAGGGGTGTGAACAACCAAAATTACTTTAGTTGCCTTTTTTTATTCTACTGCTAAAAGTACTTTTCTCATTAGAAAGGGTAGTGTTGGTATTTATACTAAAAGACAAAGTATATTTATCATCTCGAGAATGGCATATTTGAAATATTCACTAAGAGACAAGAGCATTTACATTGATAAAGTACCTAGAAGTTCAGTCCATATTTATCCTTGTCTTTTAGTAAAAATATCGACAATACATTTTTAATGATAAGAATGTCCTTCTTCATTTTATGACATTGAATAAGAATAATTGAAGGGGCAGTTACGAAAATTTTAACAGTTCATACCCCTTCCTAAATGGAACCTATAGAGTTTTTTATAGGGTGTTAACAATCCCTATTGGGCTAGAGTGTTTGTTGGACCCCCACATTTCCCAAACATACATAAGCCAAACATGAAAAAACAGCTACGAAGTGTATTTATTGGTTCACAAAATTTATTCACCACCCCATAGTCACTCAAGGGAACAAAAAGCTCATGAAAAATATAATGAAAGAAACTCTTAGAAAATGGTTTTCTTGTGGACAAAAAATATAGTGAACAAGTGCCATCCATTTTGATGGAGGTCAGACCTAGGCCTTGACTTCTTGGTCCCCAAATTCCATAAATGGCCTTATATTGCCAATTTGAACGATTAAAAAGAAAAAAGAAAAGAAAAAAAAAAAAGAAAACCAATGTTATGTTCTCAAATGCCTAGATTTAACCATCCAAATCGATAACCCACTATCATTGATTTCTCTAAGATTGAAAATCAGTTCTCAGTTGTCCATTTTTTTTATTTTTGTTCTTTTTTGAGAATGATCTACAAGTTGAACTGTATATGCAAAATTTAGGGTCAAAGAAATTACTTAACGGCGGGAACATGAACAAAGCATTTACAACCAAGCCAAAAAGATGCATGTGAGCATAAGAGGGAGGCTGCCCGGTGAGAAGCTGGACAAAAGGAGTTTTTAGGTGTTATTGGCCTGTGAGCTAATACCGAAAAGTTATCTGATGGGTGCACCAAATTTTCTACGTGTGAACACAAACATGCATATGAGCGCACGCACGCACATTGGGAAATCTGTTTGTGAGCTGCCAGGCCTACAGGGCAGTTGATGGCTCAGATTCAATCTCACAAATCTGGATAGCCAACCTGTATATGCAGTATTTCATTTTCAGTAATTTTTAAATCATTTCACCTGAAATTTTTGGAAGTGGTGTGCCAAACTTATAGAACATTCTAGGAGATCCACACAGGGTGTGCCTGAAACTATAGAACATTCTAGAAGATCCACAGGCCCAGGTGAAGCAGATTGGCAGCAGCCAAGCTTCACCTGGTCTATGTACATTAAAAGTGAAACCTCATAAGGAAGCAATTGAGGAAGGAGTTTAAAAATACGACCCAATCAGTTTCAATCACATCGTTATAGATGATCCAACATAGGGTTGTTGGTGAAAATGGAGGAGCAATTCTGGACAAGAGGGTATTGGAAGAAGAATTGGGGCCTATTAACAAGGAAGCAAAGTGGATGTGTAGTACGTACAAGTTGGAAGAAGTGTAAAAGTTGAGCAAGGGGAAGATGGAGGGCAAAGTGATAATAATGAGACCACTGAAGTAGAAGATGGTGACAGAATGGACCTTGAGAGCAAGCATATGTAGCGTGGTGGGAGCAAGCACAATGGTTGGACCAGTCTTTGGAATTTTGGCTATAAAGGCTACCGACGTTACCAACCATTAGAGTCATTCCTTAAAGATTAAGGAGACAATCTGAATTAACATACTCCAAATCACAATTACAGGGATCAGGACCGAATTAGATCCAAGATCATGATAGGGATAAGAATGGAGATCGTGACATGTGGGAAGTTCCCTATGGTAGGGATTATGGTCCATACACCTTGAAATCTACGGATCTCAATCCAAATATGGCAGGGTAAGGTGGCAGCAGGCCCGGCCGGCCCTGGCCCTAGAGCGGCCCTAGTCCCTATAGGGCTGGCCTAAGCATGCTTCGGACCAAACTAGACTGAAGAGGCCCTGGCCCAAGCTAGCCCTAGCCTTGATAGGGCGTGGCCTTGCTGGGCCTGGCCAAATACAAAAGAAGATAAACAAAGGGGAAAACAAGGAAAATAACCCAGACCAGCCCTATCACAACCTTGGCCAAAGCCCCGCCTAATCCTATCGTCAAGCCATGGTTGCACGGCCCGACCCGACCCTAGTTTTTTTAGGGCTTGCCATTGCCAGCCCTATGTGGGTGAGTGTGATCCAAACTTTATCAAGATTGAAAGATGAAAGTTTATAAGACTGAGCTCCATTTGGTTTAAAATTGAGCCCTCGAGAACACTCAACTAGTACAGTATTACAATATATACCACTACATTGCACCGCACTATTGCACAATAATATACTGCTATATTGTAGTACAATACTATCCATATACTATATTCCATTATAAGTTATGCTACTACATTCAAATTTAATATATATAATTATATAATATATATTATACTATCTCATATCGACAACTATAATACACCAACTGGCAATTGCAATACTATCCTTTGTTGTTATTATATCCCACAATACTAGGGAATTTGCATCCTAAAACTCGGGATGTCAATCCTTAATGGGAAGGATCGATATTCCAAATTTTAAAAACTGAGTGAGATTCCCTTCCCTAGTGAGTGCAAGAGCGAGATTCCATAGCAGAATCAACCCTTTGGTTGCAAGATATCAATAATTATGATCAGGATAACTAAGTTCCCCCTTGTCAGCCATATTAGTTGTTCATCAAGTCCTTCATGTTGGTCGTAGTTTGAATCAATTTGAATACTCATAATTTTGTATAATCCACTTAATGGTCATAATTGCTATGCACTCAGTTTGAACCATTGAATGTATGCTAAGCAATTAAAGCCCTCTTTCTCCATCATCATCATCATCACCGCCAATTGAGCCTTATCCCAACTATTTGGGGTTGGTTACACGAATCTTGTTCTACCATTCTGCTCTATCAAGGGCCACCCTCAGTCACACCATGAGGCACCATATCTCTTTTGGGTACTTCCATCCATATCCTTTTCGGCCTTGCTCTTGCCCTTTTAGAACTTTCCACTTGAACAAAATCGCCCCTCCTAACCAGTGTTATATTATTGCACATAGCCATCTGATGCAACCCAGAATACTGCTCTTGAACATCTAAACAAGATAGATAAGCTTAAGGTTTACAAGAGGAACGACAAAATGACAAATTAGCTATTGAGTCTATCCTTTTATGTCTTTTATTTACTTCTTGGATCTTTTTATTCACTTCGCGGCATAAGTAGTAATTTCAAGAGTCTTTTATATCATTTTATTCACTAAAAGTTCTCTATAATAAAAGGCCATGATTAGGTTAGATGGATGGCTAGTTGGTATCAGAGCATGACGATTAGTAAGGATGGTACTATAGCACAACACTCTAGCATAGTACTATAGCAAGGACAGTAGCAAAATACTGTAGCATCGATTTATGTGTCCTTAGTTCAATAACCATGCCTCCACACAAAGGAAAAGGAGGAAAAGCAGCAACCTTTGAAGCATTTGATGCCAGTTTACGAAAAGGGATTGCAGATTTGAGATTGGTCGAAACCTTAGGTCTATGTTTAGCACAGATAGAAGCCCCATCTCAGAAGTATGAGATCAAGGAAGATGAGGAATCCATAAATCTCATCCATGATCAAGCTCTGAGGAGAGAGGTAGTGGATCATACGGATAGGGATAGTAGGAGACGGAAAACCATCTGAAGCTTGAGATCCCCGAGTTTTATGGAAGTTTATCCGAGGAAAATCATGGAGAAACTTTGTTCTCATCAAGTAGTTCTCAAGATCACCATGTTATGAAATGGGACTCACACCAGTCTTTGACAAGTATCTAGATGAAGATTTGCGTGTTGAGAAAGAAATGGATGATCATAGCTTTAATTGATCCAATCTTTTGCAAGGAACCTTTGATGGAGATAGTAATCATGTCTTCGATAGTGATCCCATCATTGATGAGGGTCCCATCTTGATGATGATTTGATGGGTGATGATCTCTATCGATAACAAGGTGAAGAAAAGGAGGATCAATGAGATGATGGTGGAAGTAAGGACGTTTTTTTTCTTGATAATGATCATATGACGTGTGCCCCAAGGTTTGATGATATTTTCCTATGAAAGTTTTGATAGAGAGTTCAATATAGAAGGTGGCCTTCAAATGGTTGCTTACAAGATTCCTGATGTTGGACTTCAGCTCCAACCATTATTCTATTTTGAGTGGAGAACTTCTATATCTAATCACTATGTACAAACTGAAGGAAATCACAAGGGAAATGCATCATTAATCTTGAGCCGCTTTAAAATTCATGGTAGAGGATTCTTTGATGTGTTCAGGACCAAGTGTATTGTGCTTATGTATTACAAGTATGGCAATTCTCAATGGGCCCAAAACATAATTAATCCAATGTCTATGAGAAATGTTGTAAAATGGCATGCCTTGATCTCAAGTCACATCAAGGTAGCACCAGTCAAAACTTTGAAGAAGATTAATGACAATGCCTATCAATTAAATCTTCCCAGCCAAATTTGCACTTCCGATTAATGTCAAACATCACATTACATTTTATGATGCTACCTCCGACGATGAGCAGCCGAATTCAAAGGCGAATTCTTTTGAGGAATGAGGGGATTGATGCAACCTAGAATACTGCTCTTGAGTATCTAAAGAAGAGAGATAAGCTTAAAGTTTACAGGAAGAACCACAAAAGGGTAAATTAGTCATTGAGTCTATCCTTTTATGTATTTTATTTATTTCTTTAGTCTTTTTATTCACTTAAGGGCATAAGTAGTAATTTCTAGAGTTCTTTATCTTGTTTTATTCACTTAAAGTCTTTTATAATGAAGGGCCATGATTAGATTAGATAGATGGCTAGGATTCAATTTTGTTTAGGGTTTTCTTATATAAGGGATGTACTCAAGCATAATAGATAATTATGTCATTGACTTTTATTCAAACCCTTGAGCAGCAAATGCTTTAGGGTTTGAATAAAAGTCAATGACATAATTATCTTTTACCTCTGGTTTTTCAATCTATCTCTATTTTTGGATCTTCTTTTACCTCTGGTTTTTCAATCTATCCTTTACCTCTGGTTTTTCAATTTGTCTTTTACCTCTAGTTTTCCAATTTGTCTCCTTCTTTTTACCTCTGGTTTTTCAATTTGTCTTTATTTTGGATCTTCCCTATCTTCTTCTTTGTTAAAACCCTAGCTTTAGCTATTAAGTCTGTGCCACCAACCCACCTATGTCTACTTTCCTTGATCTTGCCTATTGGAGCCACCCCTAAGTTCCCCCGTATGTATTTATTCCGAATTCTATCATTTCTTGTCTTGTCACTCACCCATCTCAACATCCTCATCTCAGCTACACCCATCCTACGGATAAGTTATTTCTTGACCGCCTAACATTCCATCCCATAAAGTATGGCTGGTCTTACAGAAATCAATGGTATATGCAGAAATCACTTAAAACTTTAGATGCACATGTCCACTTCGCCCAACCAGCTCTAATTCAAAGTGCGACATCTTTCTCAATCTCTCCATAATCTTGGATTATCAACCCAAGTTATTGAAACTCTGCCATGGCCGGTCCCAAAATATCACTATGCCTATTATCATTTTTACAATCATCACAAAACATATAATGTTCCAAAGAAAGTTGACGTCAAATATTCCAAAAAGAAAAATATATGAGCAAATGCAACACAAACATTGCATAACACAATTTACACATGTCGAGGAGCATGAAAGGTGGTCTTTTATAAAATGCTAGGTATAAATCCAAAATGCACTAATCTTGCAAATTTATAGAAAAAGGGTTATTCCAATATAATTTGGTTGAATAAACATCGAAATTAGAAATTCTAACCACTATAATCAAAATTTGTACACAAGAGGATCTAAAGCTATGAAATAAAATGCATACATGTGCAATGGCCTGTCTTTGGTCCAATGTAGAGAAAACTAGATTGTGCTATGTTGTCTCCACAGTAGAGGCTTCAAAGTATAGGCCACCATAAAAGCCAAATAAAAAAACATCATATTATGTTTTGATTCGAACTATGAACTAGCATGTGAAAAGTTCCAACCTTAGAACCCGAAGAGCAGAAGGAATTAGTGATCCTTGCAAGAGCATCTAAAATAATGGGAGAACCGGCTCCTTGCGCTGAATCAGACCCCACTTCTTCATGGTCGAACAATGCTACCATCCTAACACCAGTCTCGTTCGCAAGAGAACCCTCAGCAGTTGAATCAAATAACGCCTGAAATTGAATAAGGTAATTTAACAATATATCAATAAAAGGAAAAGTATACAATGAGACGATTTTACGTTCGGTACAAGGTGATCACAATTAGTCTTGACCATTGGATGTGAAATTGGGTGGCTGCATTTATTCCATTGACCAAGCTCCAAGTTCAAAAGAAATTTTCTCGAACTTTGCAACACACCCAAGGTATCAGATTTCACATAAGAAGGTAATAAGTAGTTGTGACCTCTTTATACAAAGAAAAATGGTCTCATTGTATATAATCCCCTAATAAAATGCCTCGCATTCTAGTGGGAAGTAAATTATATGTTTTGTTTGCATATCAAGACTAGGAAGCTAACTAGAAACTTGCAAATAGAAGGTTGGTTTCCAATCTTAATGGGCCCGAAAAGTAAGGTTCTGCTTCTCAACATGAAGTAAGTAAACATTTATGCATACGACTCATTCTCTTTACTAAATTAGCAACTCAAAGTTACATATCGAACAACAAATATAATCAGGCCCAACAAACTCCAAGGTTAAACAAATTACTTTATCATCTAAGCAAAATCAGCAAGTCTATTCAGCTTTCAAATAAATTATGTCGAAACATCTAAAGAAAAAAATCAATCGATCATTTCATCTATCATGTTTAAGTGACCATGGGATCCAACTTATGATGAAATATAACAGGGAAACATAGGATTTCATATTTTGTTCTAGGACAAGGAGTTTATTGCAGATGGAAAAACAATTCCAAACATTGTTGTTAAGGGCCACATGATAAGTAGAAAGGAGGGAAAGAGCTGTATCATAGTAATGACTTTTACATGGATCTCTCTCTCTCTCTC